>KZ104953.1:0-91810 GCA_000504405.2 Mycosphaerella sp. Ston1 | reverse complement strand
CCCCAAAAAAAAAACTAACAACTCAAGGTTGAAAAACCCTGAATCAAGCCTCCAAGCAAGCCTTATTCGAGCAATCCCTCCGTCTAACCAACCAATTCCAATCCCTCGACGCAGACGACGTCGAATTCTTAGACTCGGTGCTCGAAGCTTCGAGGAAGAAAGAAGCGGAAATCCAACGTGAGACGAGAGAGTCGTTGGAGGCGTTTCGGCAGAGGCAGGCGGATGCTGCTGAACGGAGTAATGCTGTGATGATCGGGGCAGGGGGAGGTGCTATTTCTGCTACTGCTGCTGGTAGTAATACTGCTGGGGGTGGTGAGGAGGATACAACGACGTGGAAAGTCGGACGAAAGAGGAAAAAGGGGAAAGAAGATGGGGGGGTATTTGGGGGTGTGAAGTTGTTGCGGAAGGCTTCGTTGTCAACTCCTACTACTACCACTACTACTTCTACTACTCCTACTCCTACTCGTACTACTACTGCCGGTAGTATTGGAAAGGAGAGTACTGAAGTGGAGGGAAAAGAGGAGGAGGAGGAAGAAGAAGAAGAAGAAGATGAAGAAGACACAACAGCAGGAAGATCTGCGAAAACGGGTCATGATAATAAATCTGGGCAGAAGTTGCAAGACCTGACCAGCACAATGTCAAAGGAGACTGCTGCTGCTGCTGAAAGGCCCAAGCAGGTTGAGACAGGTGCCACATGTGCTACTTCACCTCCCGCAAGAGTGGGTCTTGCTGGGCTCGTGGCATACGGCTCATCAGATGAAGACGACGACGACGATAACTAAAATCATACTCTTGATAAATACGCACGATATGATCAAAACAAACGAATTCATGATTTGACAATACAATGGAACGACTATCGACGTCCCTATTCTCATACTGTGAGACATTATTTGGGCCTATGTACAAGCGCAAAACTGACAATGAACAGCAGCAAGCCGAATCTCAATTGTGGTATCTCTCGTTTCCCGCGTAAAGAGGCTGTGAACATGGGCTCGCCTGCTGTTATGACAAAAAACAATTGCGCCATTCGCAGGCGACTTAGGGGGTAGAGGGGGAAGGGGGGGTTCCCGTCGTCTTCTCCTGCGGTTCCTGCCCCGCCTCCCTCACTTCTCGTGCGCAAGCGCATCTTTTCATTCTCAGTGGCGCTCAGGCCACTCTGCTCGGCAGCCTTCGAAAGCAATTATCCAGGAGCATGGAATGCTGTACACCCGGCCGTAAAGTCCGTGCTTCATCCTATGTATAACCTGTGGTACACGACACCCGGTCTGTGAACATGTCATTTTGTTGTATGCAGTCAGATCCAATGCAACTGATACGCAGACAGCTGTGCTGGGTGACAGCCTTGAATATGAGACGAATGCATGTGATCCAGCTCATGTCGCACGGGGGTTGAACCAGCTCATGTCGGTGTTGATCGGGTGACGTCGTGCAACCTCCTCGTGCGCTCCAGGTGCAGCTTGACCTTCGCGTTTCCTCGGAGGGCTGTCAAGATAATCGGCACCAGGGAAGATGGTCACGGTGCTATCGCGATCCTCTGCTGGTCTAAGAGATAGACCAGGTGCTCGGGGCGGCGCGAGATCCTCAAGACCATCGTTGATATCAGTGGGTTTCGTGATGCTCTCGGCAGGCTTTCTGGCAGCTGATGGTGTCCGAGGTGACGCCCACTCTGATGTCGGGCCAGCTGCATGGCTCAACTTGACTTTGGCAGGCTTGTAGCTGGTGCCAGCGCCCGGGAAGAAGCCTGTCGAACGTCCTCGCGAAGGTACACGAGCGCCGTTCGAATAGACACTGCTCGTGGCCCGGCCTCTGTCGGCAGGGACAACGTCTCCGTTCATGGGTGTCCATGGTGTCTGAGCCTCATGGGGGTACTCGCTCGAGACGTAGCTACCGATCGTGGAGCGATTGTCATAAGAGTTGATACTGGTCGCCTGCGAGCTGCGTGGGTCTACAATCTGGCCTCTTTGACCTTCGCTGACGACTCCCGCACTTCCAGTTCTCGCAAACTCTTCTCTCGAGTCCATGAAGGCAGGAGAGCCCATAGCTACGTGTGAAAGGCGTTGCCCGTCAACGGTCTTGGTGAAGTCAATGTCGAGCGGTGGCATGAGAATGGAAGACGGTATTCTGGTGCGCCGCGTGTCATTCGAGTACTGGGAATCTCTGTCGACACCTTCATCACTCGTATTGGGCTTGATGTATGCCGACGGGATGTGCGACAGCGGATTGGCTCCCTCAGGGGTACTAGACGCGAAGTACTTGGACCATCCGGAGCTTCGCTTCCTCTCGTCGCGCGTCTCCTTGTCGAGCGCACCATGAGCAAAGGAGCCTGGAACGACCAGGTTCGAGTTGGGCACAGCAGTCTTATGGCCAATGTCCATCATCTCGTGGTTTTCCGAAGGTCTTGAGATGGCTTCTTTGCTCTTAACAAGACGAGCAGTACTCTCGAAGCTAGCCTTTTGGCTGTGGCCGTAAGGACTCTGCTTGTGACCGTGTGTCCACTTGTTGGTAATGATGGCGAGCGAACTGTGAGATCCGTTGTTACTGCGATCGAAATTCGACTTCGGTGGTGTCAACTCTTGCGTAGAGACCCCAGCTTCCTTCATGAACGATGCTCCTCGATCCGCGAAACTGAGGCGTCGATTGGCGCCACCATCGTGCTCCTTCTCCTTCAAATGACCTCCGTGCTGTCTCTTTTGCTTCGTCCTTCTCCATTTCAAGAACAACAGAATCAGTGTGCAAATAGCGGCGATTCCGCAAAGCGTGCCTAGCACAATGCCAAGAGTCCTCCTTGTCTTGTAATGTGATGAGGTGCCATTGCCACCCGCTGCTGTGGTAGTCGTAGGCTGTGAAGTTTCACTGGGCGTGGGAGTGGTGGCACTGGATTGACTCGTCGAGCTGGGCTGCAGGACGACCTGCTGTTTGGAATTGAAAAAGTCGTTGGCGTCGATCCAGGAATTCTCCCTCTGATCGTACATGATGAGAGGATCATCATCGTTGCCACCTGCCATGACAACCATACCATCTGCACCTTGTGCGATTGAGCACTCCGGGCGCGTGCTAGTCGGAGCATGTGTAGCGTTGTATGAGGGCCAGTCAGCAATCGTCAGATCTCGCTTGCGAGACTCGGTTGATGGTGCTTGGCCGACCATTTGACCAGTGTAAGCAGGCCGGCCGCCATCGCCAAGGAGGACAATGGCCTGCGCGGTGTTTGGTGATGTATGCAGATCGTAGACCTGGAGTACTTTGCTACCATCATCACCATCAACCACGACAGCCCGGGCCGAAGGGTCCAAGGGGCCCGCCATATCGCTGGAGAACCGCGTCCACCCTTCGTTCGGTCCAAACAACCAGATCTGATTCGAGGTGGTCTGGCCTCCGACCATGACTGCGTGACTGCTGTTCCATTGCGCTAGTATAGGGTTGTTTGCCGGCGGGGCGTTCGAGGTGAAGGATAATACGCCATATGGTGGGTGGGTCGAAAGCAGAAAGGTCTGCGAGGAGAGCTCGGAGGGCGCGCTTGCTTGTGAGCCAGCATAGACGAGTATCGACTTCGAGTCCGGGAGATAGACGATGCTGTGGTTGACTCGATTCTGCAAGACGTCGGCAGCTGGGTACAGACTTTCCCAGGCGTGGCTCGCAAACGAGTATTTCTGCACTCCCCGATAGCTCGCATCGTCGCTTTCGCCTCCGACAACAAACAACGCAGGCTCGGTGTCGGTGGCCTTTACACATGCGGGCGCATTGACAGCCTGTCCGCCAAGCCCCTCAGTCCAAGTCGCATTCTCCTTGAGGGGCAGCGACTGCAATTGACCGTCGTTGTTGTACACGTAGAGCGCGTTGTCGTGGATTCCCGAGCAGTGGCCGCTCAGGGAGTGGTCTGGCAAAGGGATGGACATCCAGCCAACAGACGGCGCCGAGTCGCCCGGCAGCTCAGCGCCGTGGAAGAGAGGGTATTGTAGAATGAAAAAATGCCGGTCTCAGCGGTCCCAAGTCGACTGTGCTGGGCATGTGCGCACCAGGCGAAGAGGTATGTGTGAGCGGTCCGGCCGTGGCGCGAGTCGTGCGTGGTCGTCGGGGTCGTGGGTCGGTACGTTTGCGGTTGTTGTGAGCGAGCGAATGCTGCGAGGTGAGCGGCGAGGTGAGGAGCGGCGGCCGGTTGGTCACGGGGTGCGGTGTCAGAGGCAGTGGAATGGAAAGCGGTGTGAAGTGGACAGTAAGGTAGTAGAGGCGGAAGAAGTGGAAGTGATGTGGTATTGTTGTCGTGGTCGTCGTGGCCAGGAGAGCGGCGAGAAGGAGAGCAGAGCAAGAGCAAGAGCGAGAGCGACAGCGTCAAGCGAGTGAAAGGGCTCAGAGAGCGGCAGTCGTAAGGAGTGAATGAGGGCAGTCCAAGGAGAATTACATTAGCAGCAGCAGCAGCAGATGTGAGGTCGTGTCGTCGACAGAGTGAGAGCACAAACAGTGTAGTAAGGTATTCCTCTCAAACTAGAATAGTAAGTGAACACTGAATGAACACTGAACACGGGCCCTCGAAACACTCGGACTAGAGCTAATCTAGCACCCACACCGCACCGCACCCGACCGCACCACAATAATAATAATGACCACTAGATCCAGGGGGTCGTCTCTATTCCGTCACCTCTTTGCCGCCCGAGAACTAATCAATAAATTCAATAGTACCTTACCGTAGGTAAATACTCCTACTGCAGTCTGCTCCTCCTCACTCCAATGCTCCACCTCCTTTATTCTTCTTCTTCTACCTTTTTTTTACTACTACCTTACTACTGTTCTCGAGCACCGCGGAATTCTGCCAATCACGGATCCAGGAACATCACGCCATGACCCTGTTAGAACTAGAGGAAACCCCCCAGCCAGCCAGTATTTCACATCTCATCACCAACAAACAACCAGAGAGCTACAGTACATATCAACCGGTCCCTTCAGCGCACGAACCGCACAAACGCGTACGACATCGACTTTCATCATTCCATCTGTAGAACTATAGATAAGGTTGTACTGCTTTTTTGGTGTATGTTTTGGTCCACCAAACGCGTCAAAGATATGCAGGTCCAAACGCCCGTTTCCAGGAACGCTTATTTTATGGACGGACCCCCCCTGCTAGCGATGTGTGATGAAACGGACCCGTCGTCTCTCGGGTAAGTCGAGCTTAAAAATATCGTAATACTTCGTGAAGGTCGTGAAGGGCGTGAAGAACACGACGGATGGGCTACGATCTCGATAAGGAGTCGACGAGGAGTATGATTAGTGAGTGGTACATGTATTTCTACTAGTTGATAGTGAATCTTTCTACTGTTCTACATCACCTTCGCATTGCATAGGATACATGTGTACATGTAAGGTACATGTATCTACATGTACCTTATTAGGTACACTTACACAATAATATCTAGTGTCATCATCAAATGTCAGAGACGTGTATCATCACAATTTCCATCATGTTTTGCTGTTTTGCTGCTTCTTCATCAATGCTTCATTTGGGTGGTGTGGTGCCTCTAAAATTAATTTACACTTCTCGTCTGCAGCGGAATGATGAATTCCATTCTGTCACTTCCAGTTTGTGATTGGCGTTGCCGAGCAAATCGATGCACGCACGCACGCTTCTTTAAGGAAGGGGGCTGACCAGTCATGTGCGAGAACTTGATTGACCTCTTCATATCACATCGGGTATACCTTTATTATGTACTGGACACGCCTGCCACTACTTTTAGGTAACTACCCTACCCTACGCTACGCTGTGGTCGAGCCCCGCGTTGTATAGCAGTGGCAGTATGGAGTGTATCTCATCCAGCGCCGCACCACGAAATCCTCCAGCCTTGACATCGTGTCGGTGTGCAAACAGAGGACGTAGAATGGTAGGTATCGTAGGTAGGCTCATGACAGCAGCGATGGCGACGTCGACGTCGAAGACAGCTCATTCGTGACGTCCACGAAAGCCTGCCACTGTTTCAGCGCCTCGCCGCTCTGGACACACCACTTCGCGCGTCGCAGACCCTCTTTCCAACGCAAACCTCCCGGACCCCTTTCGTGAATGACTTGGCCGTCGTCTCCGCTGCCCATGTTGCTGCTGTCTGCCTCACATACCCCCGACACAGTAATCAGAGCAGCAGTGTTGAGCAGCACGAAATGCAACACCGGATCATCGTCAGGTCTCTCCCCGCTCAGAATCTGCATCAAAATCTCCGCATTCTCGCCCGGTCCTTTGCCACCATGCACATCCTCGAGAGGATGGCGGGGTAAACCGAAGTCCTCTGGCATGAGCTCAAATGGAGTAATGTCAACCGGACCTCCCGCTGGCTGGCCATGGATCAACCAGCAATGTGTGATACCAGCGCACGACAGTTCGTCGAGATTCTCGTCGCCGCACACCACGAGCGCTTTGCGTGCGCCGCTCAGTCGCAAGGCTTCTGCGAAGTTGGTGCCAATGTCTTTGCGCGCGACTCCGAGGATTCGACATTCGACGAGACCGGAGTCGTGGACCGGGTTGGCTAGTGGACCGAGGAGATTGAAAACTGTGCGGACGGGCACTTCTCGGCGCACTGACGCGGCGTGCTTCATACCCGGGTGCCATTCTCGAGCATACAAGAAGGCGTAGTTGGTCTTCTCGTAGATGTGTGGGAGATTCTGTGCTGTTGTGGCGGCGATGGTTGGCGGCTGGGGGGCGTGTTGCAGCAGGTCTGCTGAGCCCGACAGTGAAGTCGAAGAGTTGTTGCCGTGCTTTGCCATCATGAGAATGGCCGAGGCAATGATCGAGGCTGTGGTTGACACGTTGTAGGTGTTGTGGCCGTCGCCTCCTGTGCCTACAATGTCGCACTTGGGTCGAGGTTAGTTGTTGCGAAAATGGCTGTTTTTCGCGCATTCATCTCACCAGGCCGCCGGCGTACGTCCCCTCAGGCCGTTTTCGACGAGATATGACCTCTGCCAGCGCTGTCGCGTCAATCTGAGCGGCGGCCGCGCGCATTGAGCTCGCACATGCTGCCAGCACTTCGGCTTGGTGGTCGAGATTGGTGGTATGCAACGCCCAGAGCAATACCCCGAATTGCACCGGCGAGAGGCTGTTGGTGAAGATGAGGGCGACTGCAGCTGCGATTTCTTCTGCGGACACTCTCTTCGCTTGCTCCAACGTCGATAATCGCTTGAGCAATTGTGATATGGACACGAAGCCCGTCTGGTCGATCGGCATGTTGATGTGATGGATGTCTGGGTGGATACTCGTATGCGGCGAGTCTTGTCCTTTTGGTGATTGTTACGACTTCTCCAATGCCAGTGTGATTTCACTCATCTGTGCTTCTCTCGAATCAGGTTGTTGTCGTTGTTGTCGTTGTTGTTGTTGTTTTCGCTGTGTTGTTGTCAGTGACTCTTCAATGGTATCGAGATTTTTGCCAAGGCGTAGTAGAAGAACTCCGCCAGTAAGGTGGTCCCTGCCCCCGACTCTCCCAATCCTCCAGACAATTAGGTAGAACTACATGTAGCCGTCGTGCTTCTGTAGCACTGTCCATCACATCAACGATGCCTCCTCGAATACGAGTCTCTCCCCGCCAGCTGCGATCAGTATCGACGCCGGTGACGACGACGACGACAGTCTCATCAGCACATTCTCCTTACGTGTGCCGGCAATGCAGACATGCCTCCATAGCAGCCCATGCTATACCGACAACGCCCGCGGCACCCATCGAAGCCGGCAGAGCGCCTGCTCCTCCAGTAATGCGATATCCTTCAGTACAGCCGCCGTCACATAAACCGCCAGAGTTCCGGAAATCACAGCTGCATCGCCAATATCAGTCGCTGTTGCGCGCCTCGCCGCTCATTCTCATCTTCCAGCACAACAACCTCAAGTCCGTCGAGTTCACTGGTGTCAGGAGAGAATTGGCCGCTGCTCTACGCAAAGTGGACGAGGAACTGGCTAAGACGGGCAACAACGATTTCGCAGGATCAGAGGTGAAGCTACAAGTCGTGCAGACGGGCATTTTCGTTTCTGCTCTCAAGGTTGTTGAGTTCTGGAACCCCAACTTCGAGCCTGTTCATCAGCAGCAGTCACAGCTCGCTGCGGCGAACGAGGTTCTGGACAGCGCGCCAAAGCTGAAGCATGTGCACGGGTTGTCGCGACATGCGTGGAAAGCAGCCAACAAGAATAAGAAGCAGCATGGACTAGAACCTCTGCTGTCGGGGCCGCTTGCTGTGCTCACGATACCTGCTGTCTCGCCTCAGCACTTGAAGGCGGCCTTGACTATCCTTGCCCCTAATCCAGACTTTCCGGCGCCAAAGAGGAGGACGAATCCTAGCTACTATGAGTCAGCTGTGCAAAATGGGCTGCAAAAGTTGATTCTATTAGGAGCACGAGTGGAGGGCAAGGCCTTTGATATGGACGGCGCACGATGGGTTGGTGGCATCCAAGGAGGAATTGACGGTCTGAGAGGTCAACTTGTTGCTATGCTGCAAGGACTGAGCGCCAGCATTACAACCACTTTGTCATCAGCATCTACAAATTTGTACTTGACTATGGTAAGAAGTACTCACATGGATGAAGTCATGCGAGAATTCGGCTAACGATTCATTGTAGGAGAGTCGAAAGACGATGCTGGAGGACGATGCAAAGCCTCAACCTGAGGAGAATAAATAAATGATGGGCACAATTACAACCACGCTGTGAACGTGATTACTACTGTAAAAACAAACATCTAATCATGTTCAAAACTGCTTGTATTATACTCTATCCCGAGTTAACAAAGTCCCATCAAAGGAAGTATTGAACTCTTTGCGGACACATGCCGGCGCGTCACTCCAACAAAGTGAATCCCGACAGCAAAACGCCCACACTTCACCTATACCACGCCCTCCAACAAAAACCACACCCGCCATCCCAAGACCTCCCAACAACCTCCATTTCGTACCTAGGTACGTAACCTTTCCAATCCCCACCTATCTCAAAGCAGCAGCAGCAGCAGCAATCAACCTCCTCTCAGACACAGGACTCCACGCCAACGCAATCATACTCAAATGCAGCATCGAAACCTTTTTTCCCTCTGCATCATCATCATCCCACAATTCCTTCTCCGTCCACCCCTCCTTCTTCTCCTTCTGTCTTTCATCACCCTCTTCTTTCCCCTCAGGCACAATCCGATCCAATTCCTGATATCTCCTCACCTCCCAATCTGCCTCTGTAGGCTTGTTATCATCCACCAGGATGTTGCCTAGTTTTTTGCCTTTGGGGAGATTGGTATATAGTTCTGCGAAGGTTTTTGCGACTTCGCTGATGGTAGTAGTATTACTTATTGTTGTTGTTTTTGATGATGAGGTGGAGGGGGATGTTGATGCTGCTTGAATTTGGGAGAGATAGCTTTTCACGAGAGATTTGGAAAGTAGGGGTTTGAAACCTTGGGCTCGGAGGGAGGTTTGGAGGGTGGGATAGGTTATGTCTAACCAGTGCCGGAAAATGGACATTGCGGATTCGATGTTGTTGTTGGTGGGTTTTGATACTGTGGTGTTGTTGGTTTCTGGCGATGCTGTTGTTGCTGCTTTTTTCATGGACGGGTGGTGTTTGGCGCGGTTGTACAGTGTCTGGAATTGTGATGGTTAGGGATTACTCGGGATGGGTGTGGTTGATTTGTGTGTTTGTTTGATTGTTTGTTTGTATTGAGAGGAATATCTGACTTACGTTGACTGTTTGGAATTGATAGATTAATGAGCGGTTCTCAATGAGTTTGAGAGTTCGTTCTGCAGCTTCTCGATCTTTGAAACCTGTGCCATGAATGGTAGTCTTTGGGTTGTCATCTGTGTATAGATGCGAATCACGGCCGGATCTTGTAGTCTTTGCAGATGGTTTCGCTGCTGGCTTTTTGGGCTTGCTTAAAGGGTTCTGGCGAGTTGTACGGTTGCGTACGGCGGGTTCTTTCGGCATGGTGATTGCTGATGACCATATAGTTCTACATGTACTTGGACGGAAGGCTGGACAAATGTATGAGACTCTGCGAGGGAGCATCACAATGGAAGACCGTTCTTAGCATTCCTCTTTGTTATTGTCATGACGTAGTCGTTGTAGATATACATTAATCAACTTGACAGATGATTCTTGGCGTGCAGAGATGTTATGGATTCAGTAGATGAGCATTCTTGTTCCTTGCATCTGAAAGTCATCGATATCTTCATGAAGTCATGCCGTCGAGCTGGAAAACGAAGAGACTAAGGACTAGCAAAGGCAGTACGGAGAACCCGAGTCTGATCAGCCATACATTCACTGTACCTCTAGCTTGTTATCAGATTATGCCTTCGAGGCTTCGACGAGCTCGACAAGCGTGCTCAGCTGTACGTTTGCTTGGTTATCCAATGTTTCTGCGGCCTTGTGTCCAGCGTCGAACTGTCTCGTAGCAGAGTTCTGGTTGGTAATCCTCGAAATACTGCGTCGAACGAGGTCAAGTGATATCATGTCCTTCCTTCTCCACCACGAAAAGCTCTGGGCTCTGCTTCACTACACACTACTGGGAGTCGCCGAGTCGCCCGTCGAACAGCCGCTAGTGTTCCGCACGAGCTCAGCCAACCAAGACACCCGATGCGAAGTCTGTGCGATGAACTGTAAGAGGGATGAGAAGGGTCATCTGGATGCTGTGATACGTTCCCCATCAGTGGTGCACTAGCTCATGTCGAGATCTCGCATGCCTGCGATTTAATGCCGATTGGTTGGTATATTGTGAAGAGAGACAGAGAGCGAGACCACAAGATATCTACTACAAACTCGACAGGAGCCCCTTTGCTGGCTGTGGAGAGGTCATCGCTGTGCGTCGGATACGCGTGCATAGCTGGTAAGCTAGCTCATGTTTGGGGACGGTCTCGAAGACTGTTTCCTCGGAAGCCATACATGAAGTTATAGTAAGCATGACTTGTAAGTAGTCCCCTGGGTCTCGGCTGCGGGAGCGAGGATGGAGTTCCTCAGGTACAGTACAGTAGTAAGGTTTTTGAATTCAACCAAGATTTCTGCTGGAACTCGGTGCAGTGCCGGTGGCAGCCGACGTAGAATTCCACGGCTTGAGGAAAGCAGAGCTGTGCTTGTTACCGCCGTCGCGCATTGTCGGAGCTAATGGATACATGTACTCTGGGCTTAAGCTATAGTTGCAGAGTGCTGTAATGTTGCAAAGGCCTAGTGTGTAAATGCCTTGCTGTCATGATATCCATCTTTCTCCAATACTACATGAGAATTCGTGATTATTGTCCTTGTCTGGGATAGCCTCTCCTTGCAACATGCCACGTTCGATGTCATTTCGCTGCTTGCCTAACAGGATGTAATAACTGTATATCAGCTTGGGCTGCACTGGGTTATCTACAGAGCTGCGAGTCGTGAAGTACCATGGATCTTGATCAGTTTCCGGAGTAAGTGACTGTGATGTGGAGTGCATGGAAGATTGGCACCCAGAGAGGCGAGATATCTTGCGGTCCGGTGGGCTGATATTCGCTTTCCGTGTTACCAAAAAAACAGATGCACAATCAATCTCTTGGCCCACATACTCTTCCTCCCACACATCTCGACATACCAGATTCCAAGCTTTCGCACACCGACACTGTCATCGAAAAGACCCTCTCAAGATTATCAGAACTGATACTCCGTATCATGAAGTGGCCATTGGTACTCATTAGCATCGCGATGGCGGCCACGATCCACGCCCAGCGTGTGATCCAAGTGAGGTTGCCGGCTTTGACCTTGCGAGTACACTCGTCTTTTCGGCGAGCTCCCGTCATCACGCTGCACCAAGATAAGGCGATAGGGTGTTGAGACAAAAGGAGAAGAAGAAGTCGAGTTAGTCGTCCCGTCACGGCCCACCTGCCAGTGCTTCAACTCGTGTGCTTGCTAACCATGATACTTAGTGTCCCGCAAGGTTGGCCTTAATGGCTGAACAGAACCTACAAGGTGCTGCAAGTGGTTAATGTCATATTGTCCATGGTGAGTTCTCCTTTCGAGGTTGACTACATCTCCTCTTTTCTCGCCATGCTAATCAGAGGATTCGTAGGGGAATACCGACGACATTCTTCACGCGAGCCACAAGGTTTTCTGCTCTGGAGTGTGATTGCAGTCAAGCGTATTGAGAGAGGCTCTTTTCCCCGTGAGTGGGCTGGACAATAGGCTAGATAAGATACGAGTAGTCTCATCACCAAACTATGATATTTGATTGTAGAGGTCGTCAGCATGATAGCAGATGTGTGTGGTTGGTGAGGACAGCTGGGAACATGCGTTCACGGGCCGCGCCGAGGCGTCTTTCCATTCTTGGATGAGGACAGCTCTACTTACAGCTTCGACATTGATGAATTACATGTAAGTTGTAACCATACAGCTACTGTCGGCCAGCACTCTCCATGGACAACGTCTAAACCATCTCCACCCCCACCGATCCCACCTGACCTTCCGCCACCAACACCACCACCCCCACCGCCACTACCGCCATCATGGCAGTGGTGGACAATGGCCCCGTCGCTGGCACCGACTTCTTTTTGAAGGGGGAAAGTGGACGTAACACTCGAGGCTTGCTGCGCTTCCTCATCCTCCTCACCATCGCCGCCGCTGCCGTCGCCGCTCGACTCTTCTCCGTCATTCGCTTCGAGAGCATCATCCACGAGTGTTAGTCGCATTGGAGAGGCAGACAGGCTCAAGAAATATCGCTGACAACGTGTACAAGTCGACCCGTGGTTCAACTTCCGCGCAACAAAGTATCTCGTCTCGCATGGCTTCTACAAGTTCTGGGACTGGTTCGATGACAGTAAGATGATCTCTGTGCTGTATACATTTGTATACGTGATTGAGAGATTGGACATTGACGCCTGCTGCTTGCACAGGAACATGGCATCCGCTGGGGCGTGTCACTGGTGGCACCCTCTACCCGGGCCTCATGGTGACCTCCGGTGCCATATACCACGTCCTGCGCGCCCTCACTCTCCCCGTCGATATTCGAAACATCTGTGTGTTGCTCGCGCCTGCTTTCTCGGGTCTGACGGCATTCGCAACCTACCTTCTCACCTCCGAAATGAGCGACAGTCCCTCAGCTGGTCTGCTGGCCGCCATCTTCATGGGCATTGCCCCTGGCTACATCAGTAGAAGTGTAGCAGGATCATACGACAACGAGGCTATTGCCATCTTCCTCCTCGTCTTCACCTTCTACCTTTGGATCAAGGCAGTAAAAGTGGGTAGCATCATGTGGGCAGCACTCTGTGCCCTATTCTATGGATACATGGTCAGCGCATGGGGAGGCTACGTTTTCATCACGAACTTGCTGCCTCTCCATGCCTTCGTGCTGATGCTCATGGGCCGCTTCAGCCCACGGCTATACGTGAGCTATACCACCTGGTACGCTCTGGGCACGTTGGCTAGCATGCAGATTCCTTTCGTTGGTTTCCTGCCAGTCAGGAGCAGCGACCACATGGCGGCACTTGGCATCTTCGGCCTCATTCAGCTCGTTGGATTTGCCGAGTACGTCCGGTACCAGCTGCCTTCCAAGCAGTTCCAGACCCTGCTTTGGGCATCGGTTTTTGTTGTCTTCGGTCTTGCATTCGGTGGACTGGTTTTGCTCACTGTATCCGGCACAATCGCACCATGGAGCGGACGATTCTACTCGCTGTGGGACACTGGGTACGCGAAGATCCACATCCCAATTATTGCATCCGTCTCCGAGCATCAGCCCACTGCATGGCCAGCTTTCTTCTTCGATCTCAACATGCTCATCTGGCTGTTCCCAGCTGGTGTATACATGGCCTTCAGTGAACTCAAGGATGAGCAGGTCTTCATTGTCATTTACGCTGTGTTGGCCAGCTACTTCGCCGGAGTCATGGTGCGTCTCATGCTCACCTTGACTCCAATTGTCTGCGTAGCGGCAGCTATTGTGTTGAGCAAGATATTGGACACGTTTCTGGTCTCCACACAACCAAGTGAGCCATCGGAGGCTCAAGCCAACGGCAGCACCAAGGGACCTGCTGGCACGAAGGACAAGTCAGCTTCCGTCATTCCTGAGGCTCTGCGTTCAACGAAAGCTCCCCTGGTTGGCATCTACAGCTACCTGTCCAAGTCAGTGATCACTGGTGCCGTCACCACATACTTGCTTCTATTCGTGCTTCACTGCACATGGGTGACGTCGAATGCATACTCTTCGCCCTCTGTCGTTCTGGCCTCAAGGCTACCGGACGGCAGCCAACACATCATTGACGACTACCGCGAGGCTTACCAATGGCTCCGCCAGAACACGAAGCAAGATGCCAAGATCATGAGCTGGTGGGACTATGGCTACCAGATTGGTGGCATGGCAGATCGTCCTACCCTTGTCGACAACAACACGTGGAACAACACGCACATCGCCACTGTCGGTAAAGCAATGTCCAGTAGGGAGGAAGTGTCATACCCGATCATGAAGCAGCATGAAGTCGACTATGTTCTCGTCGTCTTTGGTGGACTTCTTGGATACTCAGGTGACGACATCAATAAGTTCTTGTGGATGGTCAGAATTGCAGAAGGTAAGAGTACTGTTCTTCGTCTCTGTTCTTCGGTTGCTAATCATATTGATCAGGTATTTGGCCTGATGAGGTCAAGGAGCGAGACTTCTTCACCGCTAGGGGCGAGTACCGCGTAGATGACGAGGCCACTCCAACCATGAAGAACTCGCTCATGTACAAGATGAGCTACTACAACTACAACTCGTTATTCCCAGCCGGCCAGGCCACCGATCGCGTGCGCGGGTCCAAAGTGCCCGCGACTGGCCCAGAGCTCTCCACGATCGAGGAGGCATTTACCAGCGAGAACTGGATTATCAGAATTTACAAGGTCAAAGACCTAGACAACCTTGGTAGAAGTCACCAGGAAGCGGTTGCATTCGACAAGGGCAACAAGAGAAAGAAGGCTAGCAAGCGCAAGGGCGCACGCGTGCTTCGAGTAGACTGAGGCAGACGACCCTCAAAAGCGCTTCTGTAACATAGCCCTCACATCCAGAGAGTACATGTACTTTAACTGAAAATGCCAAGCACTATTATCTGATGAGGCTCTGCCCGCACGACCCCTCCAAGATACTTCTGAACACCCCACTTGCCCACTATACATCCCAGGTACCTGCACATACCTCCAAAACATTGACATACAGAACAACAACGACAAAACCACCACCACTTCGCACTCATTCTTGCCCTTCATGGCAGAAACGGCCTCAGCGACCGATCTACAGCCTCCGCGCAACGTCATCTATTGTGGAGTCTGCACTCTGCCTCCGGAAGTAGGTATGGCGTCTAGCATCACTTTGACCTTCACTTTCACCTTCCTCCTTTACACCAGCTGTCTCACTATAGAAGTACATATGCTGATTCTATTCCCTCCCCCCACCAGTACTGTGAATTTGGAGGCACCACCAAGAAATGCGAAGAATGGCTCTCCACCAATTTCCCCTCTCTCCATTCCCAACTCTACTCGGAAGCCGCCCTCTCGGCCAACCTCAGCACTCTCTCGGTCGACGCACAAAAACGCGCCGAAAAAGACGCTCAAAAGAAAGCTGCCAAAGCTGAAGCAGCGGAAGCGCGTGATGCAGAGAAACGAGCGACTTCGAAGATCATCATTAAGAGAGTGGAACGTAACAAGAGGAAATATGTAACGGAGATTCAGGGCCTGGAGGCTTTTGGTCTGGAGTTGAAGAAGGTAGCGAAGGAGTTTGGAAAGAAATTCGCGACGGGGAGTTCAGTCACGAAGACGGCCAGTGGTGGGGAGGAAATTACGGTGCAGGGGGATGTTGCTGACGATGTGGCGGAGTGGTTGGCGGATACGGGCAAGGTGCCCGAGGATAACGTGGACATTGTTGAGGATAAGAAGAAGAAGAGTGCGCCGCAGGTCTGATTGAGGATGACGTGGATTGCGTGGTTGAGAGCAGAGTGGAGTTGTGAATGTTTTGACAACAACATGCATGGCGAGGCGCAGGAGATTTGCATGCTGACTTGTCAGCGAATATATGCTACTGGCCTTGAGGATACGGCGAGAGAAGCAAGAAGTCGATAATAGGTTGATCAGACAGAAAGATGGCATTTGCATGCAAATTGGGGATGAAGCTACGCATATGCTTGTGCCTCTTCCCTACATGTATGTATCGATCACGCCAGCCCCTAAGGACTCGAAATAGTCTAGCTACCTGTAGGTACATGTACCTACAGGTATACTTTTTGCAATCTCATCACTCCGTCATGGCTGACCTGACACACCTCTCACATCCCGCGGACCCAAGATCCCAAACAAACATAAACTAGGGTGCCACAAAAATCCGACCACTTGACCAGGCCCCTTTTATATACTTCGATTAAGGTAGGTAAGGTAGGTTTATCCACCGCCAGAAAAGTCTCCATAGGCATAACGTCTCCGTGGTTGTTGAGCAGGACGAGAATACCTACTTATAAACATCGTGTACCTACCTTGGGTAATATTCGAAAACACATCGCAGGATAAGGAGCAGCGGCGAACGTTCGTATGATCTCCCCTACCCTATTCACGTAGCCAAAGTTTGAGCTTCGCTAGTAGTAAAAAAGTGAAGAGATAAGGTACCTACTACTTGTGATTTAGAGAAAGGAGAAAGGATGAAGGATAAGGACTAGGTAAGGTAAGGTACTGTTTTTGCGTCGGAAAGCGAATTTCTCTTACTTGCTTCTAGGGCATATCTTTAAGAAATACTTACTATATAGAATATAAAAGTGCGTACGTAGATTGTTTAGCGGGCTATAGGATAGGTTAGGTATAAGGTATAGCTTGTCGAGGACTAGTAGGTAGGTAAGGTAAGGTGGTTCTAGATGCTGCTATTAGCTAGCTGTTAATGCGGTAGCTATAGGAGGTACTAAGGTAGAGGACTGGTGGCGATGCTACCTAGGTTTGAGGTTTTGGCTCGGAAATGGTGGTTGGTCTCGTATATTTCTTTTGCACGAGGCTCCGGGACGGGATTCGTGGTGCGATGGGAATGTCCTTGGGGATTTGATGAGGTTGGAGTGAAGATGGAGATCGAATCGTGAGATCCGGTAGGGGTAAGGGTAAGGAGGAACAAGGTCAGCGCTCGATGTCCGGTCTGATAGTAGAGTCTCTTTGTAGATCTCATCGGCATCGGCAGTAGTTCTAGCGCGAATCTGATCGGATTAAGCTAGGCACCCGTTAGCGTATCCTCTTCTCGCAAGCAGATATAGCTTCATTGACTGTTGTCGACTGATCGCACAAGCGACTGATCCGCATGTCGATCAATAATCCAAACAACAATTGGGGGTTTGTGTTGGGCTGCTGACTGCAGCCAGAGTCCGTCTCTGTGTGTGACCCGGAGTCCGACCTCTCAAGTGCCATGGATACACCTACCGCGCACAGACTCTCTCAGAAGTGAATACTGACCGACTCGGGCTAAGCTGTTCCACCGCGCCAACGCTGCACTCTCGATCTATGCCGCTATTTCGCTCTCCTTGTTCGCGTCAAGTCAATCTTCACCCGGCGGCACAGCGCTGATGAAGCGCTTATAAGTACTCGTAGTTCCAGCGGAAGGAAATATCACCATCATCATCAGACAAGACCATCTCTCACACCCTCAAAGCAACAAACTTCCACAGCTTCCACATTCATCCCAAGACCTCCCACGCTTTTCCACGACTCCAACAAGTCTCAAAATGCGTCTGAAATTCGTCCTCGTCTCAGCCGCTATACTAGCTCAGGCCTATGCAGCTCCAATCCGTTTGGCAGAGCGTAAGTACACTCTGTGACTGTCTGTCTTGGATGAGCATCGAAGACAGCTGCTCACATTTGCTTTAGACTACGCTATGATGGCCAGGGGGGCCAGGCCTGGCATACATTATTAAACATACAAGCGCAATCATGAGGAGAAGAGTCAGACAATGTCTGCGGCGACGAGCGTAATACGAAGAAGGCTAGAGACACCGAGTCGCACACTGTCCCGAGGCATTGGAAGGGGTAGCGGAGAATGGTTGGTGTTGTTGGAGGGAATAATGGTAGAGAGCGGCATTGATTAGATCTATGGTTGGCTTACGTAAGCCTTGCGCTGCTTCGAGAATCGGTTTGCACCACCTCATGTCTCCCACTTCTCAACCTTCGTACTCGATACATCTGTTTCCACGGCTTCTGGGCCCAGATGGAGTCTCTGATGACTGCCTATGAAAGAGAGGCTGATGTCAGCCTAGCGACTCCGACGAGAGGAGACGAGAGGAGAGGAGAGGAGAGGAGATAAGAGGAGAGAAGAGTTGGCAGAGAGAACAGTCAGCAGAGAGAATATCTGGCGGCGAGAGGAGTCAAGAATCGGCGGCGTGAAGAGTTGGCAGCGAGAAGAATTGGCAGCGAAATGCTGTCAACAAAGGCCGGCCACTCATAGAGCAATTTGCTATGGGGAGCATCGCCAAAGTCCTGCTGAAAACTGTCAATCACCCTCACTTATGCTTCATGACTCAGGGCGGCTTTTGAGGCTGTCGGAACGACGAGGTAGATAACAGGTCTAAGTATCTGCTTGCTCCTCCTTCCGGATCCTTTGTGGATTGTGACCTAATGAGGACTACGCAACGATCTTGTCACTATGTACAAAACTGGCTGAAGATCGCTATGCCATCGCCAATCGCCGAACTGCAAGTGAGGGATGCAGCCAGTATGCTTGACGGGATATTCTCACAGTCATCAAACCTAGATATTGAAGTCCTGGTGATCCAAGATACCTCCTGGTCCAAGTCCAGATGAGAACATTATTGTTACGAACTCGGCAGCGGAGATACCGTCTTAGGAACCAGCGTCTTCTGCTGCATCTAGACCTTCATCAATGATCAAAGAACTTTGGTAGACTCCATCATGTCTTGAATTGGAAGTTCGGCTTGATGGGTCTTCAGTCGCCAATGGTACCGTATCCGTCAACTTACCAACAAAGAGCTTTGCTGGCTATAGTACTGGAATGCATTACTCGAAGTTCTCTTTGTTGTATTATGGCAACAAAGGCCTCGATGCAAAATGTTCGCCGGATACTCTTAACAAAGGAGCCGAGGGAATCCTAACTCAAGCATTATTTCTCAGGGCCTGGTATGATTTCGAGAAAAGGCATCAACCCCTGAACGAAGCGAGCTACAGCCTTCGATGTCATTGAGTCACAACGATCCATTGATTGCCCCGCCGCCACTACCGATGGAGACTGCGAAGAATACCCTGGCGAGAAGCCAGTCCTTATTGGAGTTTATTGCCTCTGGAATCATAAGCTGTAAGCACACACAGGAGAGGACATGGCAACGACCATGTGTCCGACACTTGCTGACGCAAAGCTTGGCGATATGCAGGGCTTGCAAGCAAACAAATTGATCATAATGCCGAACATTGGACATTGATCGATGGCAAGTGGGTACCCACCAAGAAAGAGAAGGTCAAGGACATAGATGTGAACGAAGCTGCAAACGAGCCAACAAGACCACAACAGAATGATGCCACTGCCAGTGAACAGCTTGATCACGACTCCCGATACTGGGACTTAATCAATTCCAATGGGTGGCCAGCAGAAGAAACGAAGCTCGAGAAGACAGTGCCTCATGGAGCTGCCACCAAATCAACCAAGACCCAGGCAACCAGCGTCAGTGAGATCACTAATACACTTGAGGATCATCTATCTGCCAACACCCAAAAGTACACTGCTGAAAGAATCTTAACGGACTCGATGTTTGTAACAGAGTGTCCACTTACCCCAAAGACTTTGACCTCAACTATCACGAAGACTGTATTGAAGAGAGAGCCTCAGGGGGTCACGGTAACCACTACAGAGCAAGGTACCATTACTGTATTCCAGACATCAACTGCAGCTCCATATCTCTTTCCCCGTAGCGAGACGCTCCACGATATACCATGGCTTGGTCTGGATGCTTTCCCGCTCTTGCTCTTGATCTTTACTCTTCTGGGATGGCTTCTCTGGAAGTCCGGATGTTGCTATTCACGCCGTAAGCGTAGCGGCAGAGCTACGCCAGAAGACAAAGGCAATAGCGGCGTACCGTCGACCTCTGGTAGTCTCAGCGAAACAGAATCACCACCAGCAGACCTCAATGCATCACTTTGGGATCAAGTTGTTGTTGCTGGTAAGAGCCTCCTGTCTATATTCTGGAGTCGTCAGCCAACGGGCTACACTGGAGCTCCAACGAATGATGATATGAAGCCCGGAAAGGGGACCCCTATGCGAGGCTCGATTGATGTCTTGCTGTCGGAGGATGGTAGCTCCTCTCCAGAAGCACAAGGTAGTCCTCATGGAGCATTGGACCGCGACAACGCCTCTCCTCTTTTTCACGCGCCAACCAGTTATAGCATCGTGGGAAACCTGACAGTACGCAAGTTCACGCCAGGCACAGAAGCAAGGATCACAGGAAAACTAGCACTGAGCGCATCAATGCCAGGCGCCCAAGCAACAGGACTGAGAGGATGGCTTCCATGGAACAGAGATACTACACAAAAGCAGGTTCTCGTCGATATTGCTCAGTCAACCTTGAACCCATCTACAGCTGAGGAGAACCCGGAGGACCTGAACGATGAAGTGCTATCAGAAGATTCTCCCTCCACTGCTGGCGACAACTCTGATACCGCCCCTGAAACTTCAAGCGAGCCATATGAAGCAGTATTATATGAGTTCGAGCAGCGTTTGGCTGACCAGCAGGAGGAAATCCATTCATTGAAAAAGGATCTTGCAGAGCTCCAAAAGGAGAACACTGACCAAGAGCTGGAGATCAAGACACTAGAAGAGGCAACAGTAAAACTCCAAACCGAAAACGCCGAACAGAAGCTGGACAATGACAATCTGAAAGCAGATAATGCAGATTGGAAAGCCAGAATGAAAGCTTTCGACGGGCTCGTGGACGACTGGAAAAAAATGGCAAATGAAAGGGGCCAGGCCCTGGATGTTGCGAGGACCGAGAATGATCGTTTAAGTAATGGTAGGTCGTTTTTGTTCCCCTGTGATGAGACACCCTTTTCCAAAGACGGAAGCGCTCATATATGACATGGTATGCTAACTTGGCATTTATCCACAGCCCTCCGTGAGCAGCAGCAGCGGCAGGAATGGCAGCAGCGGCAGGATGCACAAAGAGCCGCGAGAGCTATCGCCTTCGGTCTGCCTACTCCAGTGAAACCAAAACCCGGACCTGCTTCCTTCGATGTAGAATCCGACGATGACACTCTAGTCCAACCAAGCCCCGGAGCAGTAGCAGCATCCCTCGACGACGAAGATGAAGAAGAAGAAGAAGAAGATCCGGACACCGAAAGCCCACATCGACCAAACCCCAGAGGAGCTGCGTCCTTTACCGGAGCAGATAAAGTCAGACCTGAGTCCCCTCCTCCGGCTACTTCTTCTCCAGCAAAATCTGAGCCGGGGCTAGAAACAACAAACAGTGATACAGCACCCCTCCTTCCTATTATCAGCACTACAACAGCCGCGCCATTTGTATCCGACGAGTCTTCTTCAATTACACGTTCTGTACCTGCTTCCGCTTCCGAGTCTGCTTCTACCGGTCAAGCACCTCCTCCTCCTCCTTCTCCTCCTTCATCAGGTCAAGTGCTAGAGGAAATATCGGAGGCTGGTCAAGGTGGGAGTGAGAGTACGAGGGAAGAAGAAGAAGAAGAAAAGCAAGAAGGGGAAAAGGGAGAGGAGCAAGAAAAGAGAGACGAAGAAAAAGAAGGAGAAGAAGAAAAAGAAGAGGAAGAAGAAAGTCCTAGAGAAAGAGACATCTTCTACAAACAGAGACAGCATACGAAGAACAAATATGCTAGTGATTCTTCTGATGATGATGATGAGGATTGAGAATTGAAGATTGAAGATTGAAGATTGGAAATTGGAAATTGAAGATTGAAGATTGAAGATTGAGGATTGAAGATCGAAGATCGAAGATTTAAAATTGAAGATTGAAAATTGAAGATCGAAGAGCAAGGTATATATGCTGATAATAGAGATAATAAAGGTCATTAAGATAATAGCGGGCGTAGATTACAAGTTCCAAAAGTCAGGCAGAGTACATTAGATAGGAGACTAGACTCGTGAGAAAAGTACCTACCTACCTATAGTTTGAATTTTTTTGTAAAGTCATCATAGCAGGGAGAGAGGGAGAGAGGGAGGGAAGTGCAAAGTAGGCAAGTGCAAATAGGATATAGGGTAGGGTAGGGTAGGGTAGGAAAGGAAAGGAAAGGAAAGGAAAGGAAAGGAAAGGAAAGGATGAGTGAATTTTTTTTCCAAAGTCTTCGTTTGTTCCAAAGACAAAAAAGAAAAACTGAAATCTGATAAGAGATAGTGAAAGTGAAAATGAAATGTTGAAAAGTTCTGTTCTGTTCTGTTCTGTTCTGTTCTGTTCTGTTCTGTTCTGTTCTGTTCTGTTTCGTTTCGGTGTTTTCTTCTTCTTTTCTTTTTTCAATCTTGATAGATAATCTTACATCGGTCGTCTCAGAGTCCTGGAGGAGCTGAGTAGGTAGGTATACTTGGACTGTATAATCTTTTTACGTCCTTACACGTCATGTAAATCTTGTCTTCAGAGGCTTCAAGGTAAATCTAGACAGACTATCGAAAAGCGTATAGTTCTCAGGGAGGATCAAGAGGAACTTGGACAATGTTTCTTTAGATGGTTGGTCATTCACACTTGCATGATCAGGCAAGCCTATTCTATGCCTATTCCTATTTTAAATGAAAACGGGGGGGTATCTCTGTTAATCATACATATATACATACAAAAGTAGTAGTGGTAGTGGATGAGCAAAATGGGCGGCCACTTATTCGCCATCCATCGCTGCGTGATACAATCATTTTCGTCAATAAAGCCAAGCATGTGGGTCTGTTGGCATGCACCACTTTTTCCAAACTTCCCTCCTATCTTACACCTCAATATATTCATCACGTGCTTGGTAGGCAGATCACGAATAGTATCTTCCAGGAGGAGGTCCAGCAGTATGTGATCGTTGCTGCTGTACTGGATTCATCGCTTGCTGCGGCCGTCTGATGCCCTCATCGCGAAAAGATGGATGGCCATGGTCATCGAGGATCTCGTTGCCGTGTGATCGCATAGGCTGTGCATAATGTGGCTCTATCGGTGCAGTGGCGCTTCGCTGTGGTACTTGACGAATATTGCCAAAATAGTTGTTATCAGCGCCTGGTCCACCTGCTACGGTAATGTTTCGACGTGGACCTCCCTGCATGATTGGTTCTGATGGAGCAGGAGTCATGGGAGTGCTGTTTGTAGGGTTGAAAGCAACGTACGCGCCGCCTGCGGTTGAAGCGGGCGGTCGTCTGACGGGTATGCTGTGAGACGGTTGTGAGGTCATCTCATAGCTGTGTTGCTGCTGCTGCTGCCGCTGCTGCAGAGGCGGAGCTTGGACCGTCGATGGTGAGTATGGCCTGCTGAAGCTAGTGTTAGAGGGCTGACGCATGCCACCTCGATTGACGGACTGTTCTTGCTGCATGCTGTTCCAGTATGCCTCGTCGACTTGGGGACCGGTGTGGAAGCCGCCCGCAGTGTTTTGTCTTGAAGGAGCATGGGGTCTGTCATAGGTCTCCTGATTCTGAAAAGTGGTGGCGGCTTGCGGTTCCTGGCCATAAGTCTGTGGTGTCATGGTCCGCATTGGAGTCGGCCCTCTGGCCATGGGGGGCGCTCGAGGATAGCCTGGACCCATACCAGGTGGGTATGGTCTAGCTGACGTGACAGAACGAGCAGTAGAGTTTTGCGAACTCTCCGAGCCATCCCGCTGGTGCCATGGCTGCTGAAAAGATGCATAGGAGCCCTGACGTGAGATCGGGCCATGTGGTAGTGGTGGCAGAGGCGGCTCGCTCTCCCCAGGCATGCCCGCGTTGTATAGGAGAGGCGCTTCGGTGGTATAGCTGGGCGCACTGGACCATGCGGAAGCCGATGTGTTTGTTCTCGTCATCACAGGGCGGTCCTCGCCAAGATCAGGAAGTGTAGGTTGCCGCGTCAGTCGATGTGAGCCATCTCGGGTGGGAGGCTGGCTCGAATATGGCGGCAGGGTGGACATGGTGCTGTCCGTGCCTTGCCTTCTCAAGGTCACATCTGGCAGCTTGCCATCTTTGGCGACATCTGGCGAGCCCAAATTTGGCAGGGTAGGCTGCTTCTTGATCCCAATCTGCGATATGGACGATGGGAGCTCGCCCGTCTTTTGTCTCTTGAGCTCTGCCTTTTCCTCCTCTTTCCGCTTTTTGCGTTCTTCATCCTCGATGGCTTTCTGCACTTTGGTGGACACAATTCTTTCCAGCCTTTTGTCGATTTTGCGTCTGCAGTAGATCTTCAAGGTGCCGTCTCTCTGCGGGATGTAATGCCAGAGGAAAGTGAGGTAGAGGATGCCGGATGCAATCAGACAGAGGGCGCTGAAGACCCAGATGACAAGGGTAAACAGCATACTGAAGTAGATCATAGCCTGTCGCTGATCTTTGTCCCACAGGGCGCCAATGTTGATGAAGAATTGCTCAAAGGGCGAGTGATCGGCATCTGCGGCTGGCACAATGTCGGCTCTGAGCACGGCGTACAGGGTCATGGCATTGACACCAATGCGAGGCCCCTCGGCGAGAATGACTCGGATGGTGGTCTGGAAGGAGAAGTACACGAAGAGGGCAACGTAGTCGGCACCTTTCCTGCTCTTGGTCAAGGCATTGAAGACGAGGAAGCGCTTGAAGCCGCGTCGGCGCATACTCTGCACATTGACAGCCAGAGGGTCTAGAAAGCTCTCTGCCACGCCTCCTCTTCTCAGGACACGTATAGCTCGGATCCATTCGTAGAAACACAGGGCCCAAGACAGGCAGATGCAGATGGCGAAGATCCACTTGCTGTATTTCAAGTCCAGAGCCGGCTTGACCTGACTGCTCCAACGGTCGAAGGCGAGCAGATTGACAGCAGTGAAGGTGTCGACAGCGTAGACGGCGATGCCGATCAGGGCCATGAACCATAGCCAGATGTAGGCGAGCACTGTCCAGACGGAATTACAGCGGAAGTCGGTCAAAGTGAGGTAGTCCCATTTGGCAGTGTGCTCGGGCTCGCCTTTCTCGCGCTCGCTGAGGCAGCCCATGGCTGGTGGGGTTGGGGCGAAGGAGTTGTTGGTGGTGGTATTAGGGGTGGTGAATTTGTGCTCGGGCCGGCTGAGCAGTAGTTATGGTACACGCGCGTGGATGCTATTGCGCGCATACAGTTGGGAGGATGATAGCAGTTGGTGTGCGGTATGGAGGGTATGGCGCGGAAGGCAGTCTGGCCAGCAGACGGTTCGTGGGTTCGAAGGCGTGGGATCGTCGTAAGGAGCGTGAGTAAGTGACGTTCTAGAGGCGGAAAGCGTCGCTCGCTGGGTGATGGAATGTGAGGTGGTGTGGTGTTACATTGCTGGCGTGGCTGGCTGTCTTGGATTGTCTTTGTTCGACGGACAATGAACGGACAAAGGCCGTCTTGGTAGTGTCGTCGTCCTTCTTCTCCCGCTAGCAACAAAGGCTACAGCGGTGATGCTGGAGTGGCGGCGATGAGGACGGTGGAGGCGGCGGAGGAGGAGGGGGAGGGCGTGGTCACCGTGGAGGAGGTGGACGAGGAGGTGGACGGCGAGAAGGTGGATGACAAGGTCTCCAGAGGGTCGTCGTCGCAAGGGAGCGAGTTCGCGCTGGAGGGGAGCTCCCGTCCCTTTTGTCGGTGGTGCACGACAATAGTATGCGGTGCGGTGCGGTATGCCACCACCACCCATTGACGTGCGACAAGCGCCTGTGCGACGAGAGGTGATGTGCCTGGCGTTTCACAATAGAACAACTAGAACTAGCTCGTTTCTAGTCTAGCGCTGACCCTGGCGGCACTCTACCTCCGAACCAATCAGCGCTTCCCATTTAAACCACACTTCTCCGTCTCTTTCTTTTACTTTATTTCACTTCGCTTCACTTCACTTCACTTCACTTCACTTCTGATCTCTGTCCTCCGTCCTGGTCAGGTGCTGATGCGTGCGTGAGTGAGTGGGTGATATGCGCTGTAGTCGGAAGGTGGGACTGCTCCTGTAAACCAGACTCCTAGAACTACCACACTTCGAAAAATGGCAGAAAGTGCTCCAATCCTGTCGACTCCAGCAGAACATATCCTACAAGAACCATCTCCACTTGTGGTACAGTCCAGCGTAGAACAGTTGTCTGAAGAACAACTTGATCTTCAGTATGAAATCAAGCGCACCATCAGCGAGATCCGTGCTGGCCAATGGAAGCGCATCGCACTCCAATTTCCAGATGACATGCTGGTGGATGCACCGAGAGTGTTTGAAAGGTTGAGGGACGGATTGAAGCACGCGAGAGAAGACGCGAGATGTGTACAAACCATATCGAAAGAACAGGGAACTGCCGAAGACCTGTATACGAAACTCGAAGATGCCTCGCTGAACGATCAAGCACCACTGCAACCATCAAGCCACGACGATGTCGAGGAGAAACTTTGCATCCTCGGTGACACTTCTTACGGTGCCTGCTGCGTCGACGAGGTGGCCGCCGAGCATACCGACGCTGAAGTTGTCGTGCATTATGGTCGATCATGCCTATCGCCCACAGCTCGGCTACCCGTCATTTATGTCTTTACTGCCAAGTCTCTGGACATTGATACCGTGGTGGCTAGCTTCAAGGAGACCTACCCATCGAAAGAAGGCGACGAGAAAGTGTGCCTCATGGCCGACATACCATATTCGCATCACCTGGACGAGTTATACCGCAGGCTTACACAAGAAGAAGGCTATACCAACATCTTCCAAACCTCCATCATCCACGATCCCGCGTCCCCTATTCCAAACAGGACGACACCAGTCACTGGAGGAGCTTCTCTCAAAGACTACTCCATTTTCCACATCTCCGAGCCCCCAACTTCCCTGCTCCTCATCCTCTCCTCCCGCATCAAGTCCCTACACATATTCCCCACCTCCCCCTCTCCATCTTCCTCCCTCTCATCGCCAATAACCCCCCTCCTCGCCTCAACGACCACCCTCCTCCGCCGCCGCTACGCCCTCATCACCCGCCTGGCCTCCACCCCCGTCTTCGGAATCCTCATCAACACACTCTCCGTATCCAACTATCTCTTAGCACTCCAACACTGCCAAAACATAATCCGCGCAGCCGGCAAAAAATCCTACGTCTTTGTCGTAGGCAAAGTCAACGCCGCGAAAATCGCCAATTTCAGCGAGATCGGGGGCTGGGTCATCATCGGATGTTGGGAGAGTTCATTAATCGAAAGCAAAGATTTCTACCGACCTGTCATCACGCCTTTCGAACTCGAAATCGCATTACAAGATGACGGAGAGCGGGTATGGAGTGGAGAGTGGGTAGGAAATTTCGGCGAAGTGTTAGGTCGGCGGGGGAAAAAAGACAACAACAAGAATAGCAATGAAGAAGAAGAAGAAGAAGAAGAAGCTTGTTGTCATCATCATCAGGAGCAAATAACGAGAGAGACAACAACGACAACGACAAATGATCTGGAAGAAGACAACCCCCCGAATTCTGGTGAAGACCAGAGCGAGGAGGACCAAGATCGAAACTGGGACTCCCAACAATCCTCCGACTCAGAACCACCTACCTTCGACCTCCGAACAGGACAATACGTCTCGCATACCCGACCCATGGGCCGCCGCCAAAAACCTACACAATCACAACCTCTACCCTCCTCCTCCTCCTCACCTCACCCCCCTGCTCTCCCTGCTCCCTCCAAACCTAGCTCCTCCTCCGCACTGATACAAAGAAAAACCAAAAGCGACCTAACTTCCTCCACCACTATGACGAATACCATCAACGGCCAAATTTCGCCCGCAGCAGAATATCTCCGGACAAAACGGACGTGGATGGGTTTGGGAAGTGATCGTCATCATCAGAATCATCATCATGATCATCATGCAGGAGAAATTGAATATGAACGAGATGAACATGGGAGAATTATTGGGGCGGAAATGGAGCAAGGGAGGAGTGGAGTTGCTAAGGGGTATACTAGTAGTGCTGGTACTAGTGAGAGATAGTTCCCTAGTAGTAAGTAGTGTTGAGAAGAATCTAGATTTTCTTCATTCGAGGCTTTTCGTTCTATAATCTCCTACTGGGTTTGTCTGGTATTTGCTTCCGCTCCTTCATTCCTCTCTCTCTCTCTCTCTCTCTCGTCATCGTCATTGAAGAATCGACATACAACTCCAGCCTACCTTACCTTAGTTTAACAAGTAGGCTACCAACCAACCACCCACCCAACCAACCAAGCAGTGGTTTTACTTCCTCCCATCCTTCCTCATCCCCATAGTGTAGCAAGAAAAAAGGCCGTTACAAAAAAGGACTTTGGTGCAGTTGGCGTCAGCTGTAATCTTGTTTCTCGTCACTGCCTACCGAGACATGATCTAGGCATTGCCGCGGTTTTGCAACTTCTTGAGCACATTGTCCCTGCACATCCAACGTCAGTCATATTCTCAAACACCTGTTCCAGGCTAATCGAAGCGGCGTCTGACCTACCAGCTGTCCTGCTCAAACATCAAGGCCGGCGCTTCAAACGCTTTGCCAGTCTGGTCTTTCTGTCCCAGCTTCTTGAGTGCCGCCTGGACGTGGTCTTGGTCGACCAAGACGCCGCTCTCGCTACACTTGGCCTTGGCGCGAAGTTCTGAGCAGAGGCCATCCAGGTCGAATTTGCCTTCTTGGAAATCCGGGTTCGATTGCAGTTGCGTCCTGTTGACCATATTAGTGAAGTGGTTACAGTATGCAAGAAGAGAAGGACATACCAGATGTTGTTGCAGCTGATCAACTTTCCACTATCAGACTTGGACTTCTTTGGAGCACCGGGAAGACCATAGTCATCATCGCCGCCACCACAAGTCTTCTCGACTTCGGCCATGAGATTGCGACTGGGGGTGGAGCGATCCGTAGACTTATTACTCGGAACAGGCAGTGTCCCTGGTGTCTGCTGTGGTGACTGCAGGATGCCAAAGAGGTTCGTCGGAGATTGGTAGTCGAAAGGGGGCATCGAGTTGACAGCATCGTCGAAGAAACCGCCCGTAAAGTCTCCACCGCCCACAATTGCATCGTTGGCATCCCGATACTCGCCAAACAGAAGCGGGTCGAATGTGCTTAAAGATGCTGCATCGGTGAAGTCGTTGTTCCCGAAGCCGTAAATCGAGTTCATGCTCGACTGTGAGTTGGCTGCTGCCTTGTTAATCTTGTCGCAGAAGGAGCCATCCTTGAGCGCCGCCGGGCTTTCGTGAGAGGGCTCGGGAGATGTGCCGCACGAGCTGTTGCCATTTCCATTCACGTTCCATTGGCTATTGGAGCTTGCACTCGGGGATGTGCTGTCGCTGGCGTTGCTACCGCTGTTGAATTGAAAGGCGCGGCTGATGCCGGCAGTGCTGTCACCTCCAGCATCTGCGCTGTCGCCGTTGTAGTTGGAGGCCGGTACACTATTCTTGGTGTCTTGGTTGTTGTTGTTGTTGAAGTAATTGTTCATGTTGGCACTCTTGAGCAGATTCGGGCTGAACAGGTCATCAAAGGCATCACTGCCGCTGTTCATTTGAGGGAGAGTGCTCGCAAAACCATGCATATTATCATTCGTGCTATAGGGAGCAAAAGTTGCATTGTCGAGTCCTGCAACAACGTGGGTCGGGTTGCCAGTGCTCCCCGAGCTTGAACTAGAGTGCTGCACATTTTGCGGGCTCGTACTACGACCCGTGCTGTTATGCCGGCTGTTCTGGCCTTGTGACTGTGGCTGACGGAATCCATTGATGTCGAGAGGTGACTGCACCACAGGAGTGTCCCGCTGACTGACGGGGCTTTTCATGGTCGCGACGCTTGGGTCTCCGAAGGTCTGGCTGGCTGGGAGTGCACCAAATTTGGGAAAGTCAAAGTGAAAGTTACCGCCGTACGATGCACCACTCCCGCTCCGCTGGGTGTTGCTGATGGGGTTCAGTGGTGGAGATGCGCGCACGCTGGCGCTGGTCATGGACAGACGCTTGCGATATTCTCGTAGCTCCATCTGCAAGCGCTCGACTTGTGCTTTGAGCATGCCATTTTCGTGCTTGTCGGCTTCGGTCGTCTTTTCGAGGGTGGTGACTTTCTCTTCGAGGTCCTTGAGGTGTCTCTCTTTGCGTTCTCGGAATGCGCGCTGGGCCGCTCGGTTCTGTGCTTTTCGCTTCTGCAATCGAAGTCAGTAGACGTCATGGTCGCATTGAGTGTGGGTAAGGTATGGTATGTCTCCTACGTACTGTTGTCGGTTCGCTGACGAGTGGCTTTCTGCCCGGCTTCTTCGCAGCAGCCTTCTCGCCCTCATTTGTCTCCTGCCGCTTTGAATCGTGTTCCGGGATTCCCGCGCTTTCGTCCGGGCTCTTGCGCTTCTCGTGCACCTCACCAGTTCCCGGCAATGGGCCCATCATGTCTCCGCCCAGATCGGCATCCTCAAAGTCGAAGCTATCGTCATTGTCGAGATAGTCGAATCCCGGAGTGTAGTCGGTGGCAAAAGCGTCCAGCTGTGTGTTGTGAGGGCTCATGAAGAGCGCGGCACTGTTGGCGGCGGACACGGCGTTCATCTGACCTGCAGAGCTCGAATCCGGTTTGATCAATGTGGTGGTGGTGGTGGTGGTGCCAGTGGGCGGAGGAGGGTGCTGCGGCCTCGACTGCGAGTGCAGCGCAGCGCGGAGGAGGGTTGTCTGATCGTCGGTGAGGTAGGGAGGGTCGGGCTGCAGAGTCGGCTTTGTTAGTGGAGGCTGGTCGGCCATTGAGAGGCGAGGTGCTCGGCGAGGCAGGCGAGCGAGGCAACAGGTGTGGAGAGCGCAATGTGTGTTCCGGCGTAGGGAGGGGATGTCAGGTATGGTGCAAGCAGAGATGGATGTGGAAGGTGTATAAGGCGCAGATCACCCCGCTAGAACTACGGCCGTTTTGACGCAGGGCATCTTCTCTCTTCCTCTGCGGAGGATGAGGGAAGCTGGTGGCACCTGTACATACCGTAGAATTCACTTACCGGTGTGTGCACTCTGCTGGCCAATATAATGGCAGTGCGACTGTGTGTGGGGCAGAGGCGGAGGAGAAGAAGAAGACGAGGCGGAGGAGGAGGAGGAAGAAGAGGAAGAAAATGCGAATGACGATGTTGTCGAAGACTCCGGCGCGGGCAGCACTCCGGCGCGTCTTTCGGTGGATAGAACTAATGGAAGCCCGTGTCTCTCTAGAATTAGTGGTGAATAGAGGGACAGACAACACAGACAGAGACAGAGAGAGATGGACACAGACACAGACAGACGGACAGACAGAACATAGAATACTGTACACACAGACTCCTCTGACAAGGCTGCTCCTGCTCTGACGGAGGAAGTTTTTGGACGCGGCTCTGACATCTGTGCGCTGCTTTGAAATCAACGAGAGCCAGAAGAGCAGCTAGAAGCACTGTAGAAGCGACTACCCTGTGGCTCTCCGTCCGTCCCGCTCCGTCCCGTCTTGCCGCCCGCCCTCCCGCTATCGCTGTTCCTCCACCACCACCACCATCACTATTATATAGATACAAGCACACGCCGGGAATAGAACATGCTATGCAGTAGGTAGCTCTCCAGTCATCAATGCAATGCGCTGACCAAATGCACTCTGCCTGTGCACTGCAACTGCGCACTGGAGACGCTGTGCTTACTATCTCGCACCGAGGCCTGCCGATAAGGACTGAGACTTTCGGCTCCAACCTTGCCTACGCAACGTGTGTCTCCCACCATCGCTCTTTCCCTATCTACCTTAGCGTTCTTACCTACGTGACCCTCTTGCTTCACCACCACCACCAACTCAACTTGTATTCCCACGCGCAGCTCGGCCCAACACCCCATCCTCACCGCGCCGAACCGCACCGCCGAATACCGCTTTGCTGAGTAAAGTACCGCACCGCCGCTTCCCATCGCACGCGCAGAAAGTACTAAGTGAAATATGAGCGACCTTGCAGCCCTCGAAGATGAGTTGGCCCAGGCCCAGGAGTTTGTGGCCACGTGCAAGGAGGCTCTCGAACTCGACCCGGACGACCAAGATGTCAAGGCCGACATGCTCTCCTTTCAGCAGCAGATCCCCCTCCTGAAGTCCCAGATTGCTGCTCTCAACGCGAAATCTGCACCTTCCCACAATGCCGTCGCCGCATCTCCCCAGTACGACATGAGCAAACACCCCAAATATCACACATCAGGCGACGCACGCGACGTGGCGGCGGACACTGCGGGAAAGCCTGAAGAACATCGCGCAACATTCCACGTCGGAGATGTTGTGCAGGCGAAATACTCGGCTGACAAGTCCTGGTACCCCGCCACCATCGTCAGCAAGACTGGTAGTCCCTCCGATCCTGTCTATACTGTCAACTTTAAGGGCTACGATGAGAAAGAGCAGAAGCGAAAGCATGAGGTGCGTCCGTTGGAGAACAAGAAGCGCAAGGCGGATGGCGATGCTGGTGCCTCCTCCAATGGTGCGAAGAAGGCGCCTGCCGCCATTCCACCGCCGCCACCACCAGCTCCCGTGCAAGATGGCACAGTCATCAGCGGAGCCCCATCGATAGACGCCTCGCTCGTGAAAAAGTACGAACCGAGCAAAGTCAGCGATGGCCCCACCCGCATGGCACCCGCACCGAAGAAGCTGAAGGGTAACAAGACGTTGGAAAAGTCGAAGAGTAGCTGGAATGACTGGCAGAAGTCGGGCCCCAAGAAGCCTGCAATTGGAGGCGCCACCAAGCTGAAGAAGGACAGTCAATTCCGCACACCAGATCTGCCCAACGCAAAAGGTAAGTGTATCCTTCTGCACCAACGTGACAACTGTATGCTGACCTCTCCATAGTCGGCTTCACGGGTTCCGGCAAGCCCATGTCGAAGGACCAAGTCCGTGCAAAATGGAACTTCGCGCGCGACGACGCTCCGGATGAGTGAAATAGCAACCACCTTCACAATCAGTAAGTTGTCTTGCACTCCATGGAACTACATCTGGCGAGCGGCAGCAGGCGGAACGGGTGAGGCATATAGATTAGTCGACTCCGAGGTCTGCAATGCAGTAACGAAGTATGGACCAAGGGTGACGGGCAAGAGGCCGCCACAAGTTGAGCACGCCAAGGAACATCGGGGACATGGTGGTGTGTGCCTTGTGATATTCATCATGAACGGAGAAGGCTCAGACAAGGCCACGAGAAGTATCCCTCCCACTGCAGAATGGCATACTTGCTAAGATGATCAATAGTCGACCACAAATGATACAAGTAGGCTCGAAACGCCGCGATATGATGTCATCTTTTTCCGTCACATACATGTATCCCTTCATACATCTACATGTACCCTACTACCAGTTACGACGCTGATTGTGGTCCTTCTCTAGTCCCGTTGGATGCCGGTAGCGCCAGTTACTACTGCTAACTACCATAACTGGGCCTGCTTTTCTCGCCTGCGTAGGTAGCCCATCACATTGTGCCCAGCATTCGTGGGTCACTTTATGATCTCTTCTCTGCCGTTTGTCGCCACGGAGGATGGGATCTGAAGAAATGGGCACTTGAAGAGGCCCAGGTCTGAGGTTTGCGATAGTGGTCGGCGTCCAGTGTTCCTTTTGGCGAAGAACCTCAACATCACGTCTCAAAGATCTACGAGAAGTTCTCCATGAATCCTAGCTTTTCCCTGAGTAGCGGAGATCACACATCTGCCTCCACGATTGGGGAGCCAGGATGCTGACACACTGAGATCCACATCCTTACCTGCACTTCACTGGCGATCGATTGTCTGGTTAGTCCCAGTTACCGATCTAGTAGAGATGTATACTGGTACCCCCAACAGCATCGCCATCGTCCGGACGGGATAGTTGACCACTACTCGAGTCCTCTTACTACAGTCTCCTCAACCTCGGATTCGCAATCTCCCCCTGAATCAAACCCACAATCGCCGCATGCACAAAAGAATTCTCCATACTCTGATAGCTGACTTCCACCTCTGTCGTCACCGTAATCACCCCATCCACCTCTCTCACTCCCCCATCACACCACCCTTCCACACAGCTCAATTCGGGAGTAGTAGCAGTAGTAGTAGTAGCAGCATCCTCAATCGTATCCGTATTGACTGTATTGGCAGTCAAATTCGTCCCCGAACCATTCTTACTCGTAAACCCCGAACTCAACGGAATATGCGACTTGTGATGGTGATGATGATGATGATGATGATGATTCCACGACGGAAGACGCTGCAAACCCGAGGAGCCCTTTCTCGCGCCCAGCGATCCTCCACCACCACCAACCTCCTCGTCGCAGCAGCATCCGCAGCAGCATCCGCATCCCATTTTCTCATTCTCATTCTTGCACTTATTCTTCTTCTTCTTGATGTTACCTATTATCTTCCCCCACACTTTCCACCACAGCCGGCAGGTTGTGCGACGAAACAGCGGTCGCAAGAAGGGAATTGAAGCCGTGATGATGACGATGTTGAGTTCGACGGCCATGGAGATTACGTAGGTCGAGAGCGTGTAGGTGTAGTCTGTTACTTTGCTGAGATTACTGGCCTGGATGAGGGGGGGGAAGAATATGTTAGTATATATTTTTCTTTTACGCGCATGTAGGATTTATAGGGGTTGGGATTATGTTGTTTTGAAATAGGTTGAGAGGGAGAGGGGAGGGGAGGGATATCTTGGGAGGATGAAGAAGAAGCAAAAATAAGAGAAGCAAAAAATAAAAGTAGCAGCAAAAGAAGAGAAGAGAGAAAACTCACCTCAACAGTCTTCACTCCACTCGCCACACTCGCCACCAGACTCAAACACAATAACCCTGCAACTCCCACTTTCCTCCTCATCCTCATCTGCGTCCGATGGACTAATACAGCTGGCAAAACCGCCAATCCAATGTCGGTTAAGGTGTTGAATGTTCCCATCAGATAGCCGTAATTAGTTTGGATTTTGGGATCCCTAGAGAGCAGAGAGATAGAAGAAATGGGTTAGTTAATACTCGAATTTAAGTATATTCATATTATCGAGAAGAAGAGAAGAAGAAATTCAAAAAAAACTCACCAACAATACTCATCATAATAAATCTGTTTCGAAAACGTCCAAAACACATCCAAGTTCGTCCCGCATTGGCAGTAGAAGATGATGATTCCGATTCCATTGACGATGGCTTGCGCTGCGATGGCCGTCCAGATGATTCGGGGCCAGATTTGCTTGAGTGTGGGATCTGTACCCGTGAGGTAGAGGAGTGTACATGAGAAGGAAATTCGCCTGGAAGGATTTAGAAAAGGGGGGGAGAGTTGTTAGCAGGTTTTCTTTTTTCTTTTGTTTCGAGATTCACTCAGTTTTTCTAGTCGCAGCTCCATCTCCATTTCCTATCTTCCAATCCAACCCAATCCAATCCAATCCAATCCAACTTCCCCTCCTCCTCCTCCTCCTTCCAAAAATCAAAGAGAAACAGAAAAAAAAAAGAACTCACCCAAACATCGGCCCCCCCATCCCAAACAACAAACTCAAACTCCCCACTTTCATACACATCGGCAACCGATCCAACCCGACATTCAAAATATGTCTCCCAAACCCATTCTCCACCGCCACCGTAATCAAACTCGCATGCACAATCGCAAAACACAGCGCCACCACCATGAGCATGTCGTCCAGGAAAATTCTCTTCGTGCACAGGATTTTGGCACTGCACCGGAGGGAGACGATTAGGATGGAGAATCCGAGGAGGGTCCAGATTAGGCGGGTGAGCATCGGGCCTTGTGAGACGTTCGGGGCGGAGGAGAGGGAGGCGATGATGGTGGGGAGGTCGAGGGCCATGGTTTTTGGTTCTTTTTTTTTGGTTTTTGGTTTTTTTTTGTCGGGTTGTCCTTTTCTTTGGGTTTGGGGGGGTTTATTAACCCCTTTTACGCGGAGGAGACTTGGGAGTGAATTGGGGTTTTCGTGGTCGGATACTCTATGGTGTTCTGTCTTTTGGCTGGTTTGGGTCGCTCGCTACTCTTGCTGCTGCGATAAATGCAGTCTGGAAAGAATGTGTAGCTTCATCGGTCACATATCGATCTTCCCACTTCCAGCCTCTCCTTCTCGGGTTGGGAGTAGTGTATACAGAACACCGCGCTCATTCGTATCTGTCGTAGAATCCGCCGGAGGTCGTATTTATTGTCGTTGTGAATCGTTCCGCTCATCGACAAGAGTTTAAAGAAAGCACAAAACCCGCCAAAGTACCTCCTGGAAGAAAGAGACAACGAGAAAAAGGACACAAGACAACTAGTTCGAGTGCCTTGTAGATTATTATTGTGGCGTGACATGCAAGGTCTTGGAACTCAACACAGCCGTCAGACTGTCAGACTGTAACACATCGTTCGCATGATCAACATTCTCTCGTTTCGGGGAATTGCTTGATCAACATACTAGGTTGGGCGAGCGAGCGAGTGAATTCAGTTTCGGGCAATTGCTTGTGATCAACAACTAGGTTGAGTGAATTCCGCCGCGAGGAGGAAAAACCCCCCGCATGGTTAGAACTACAATCTAACGAGTAGACTCGGCAAGCTAATCAAGTTCAGTCTCGCGGTTGCAAGGATGTATATTTTAGTCGGGTTCGGACCATCCGCGGGACGACTAGGTTGAGTGTGAGTACCTTACGGATAGTGTGATAAGAATCATGTCGAAAAGATCAGGAGATCAAACTCATCACCAGATCAGGATAGTAGTTGAGCTCGTCGACCGTACGGCCAACCAAGCGTGATGACTAGGTGTAGTCAGTCTGCAAAAAGGGGCATGGAGAATAATACATGTGATAGACAAGCCCCCCACTCCACCCCGCTCCCTCCTCCCCCCATCGCGAGCATGATATCCGGTTCAAACAGGATCGCAGCCAAGTGAATTAAATGATGATGACAATGACCTACAGTACGATATATATGTGCCGTGATATGGTTGGTGACTAGCAAGGGCGACATGTCCCCGGCGCTAACCCCATGTAAGCATCGCAGCTCGGATGAGAGGCAAAGCCGACGAAGATCAACGTTACATAGTACCCAAACTGAGACTATGTATGTATCACTCATGGGAACGACGGGATTAGGGGCGACAAATGTGTATGATCGGTATACTGCAACCCTTCTAAACCCCAAGGAGACTTGCCTGCCTCGACTGTTACGTAGGTACAAACAAGACTACTGTCCACACACTCAATGAGAAGTCGTCCTCACCAGACGTGCCAGCCTCTGACTCGGGCCAAGAACCTCCTGACAGGCTTGGATATCTTGCACGGACTCATTGAACACCTCGGCCACCGAAGCCAGGACTTGATCACGGTTCCAATTGCCACGCTCTCTCCAAATCTTATCCATAATGCGAGCTTTACATTGCTCCATCTGCTCAAGAGACAGCCCACTAGTCGTGTCCACCATACTCGTCAGGACATGCTGGATGCTCTCTTCGTTCCTGATCAGCTGAGGACGCGCAGTGGGAGCGTCTGTAGCATCTTCATCATTCAGGAGTGCAGAAACAGACGACACTCGAGTGGGCGGTTTGACAGGCGCGAGGTCGGTGGAGAGGTCGGTGGACGGGGGTTGAGTGTCTGGTAGATTCTGACTTCCAGAACCAGACCCAGGGTACATTCCCTTAAAGTCAGGGTAATCACCAGGTCGTATTTTGCCGGCGGAGAACAGCGAGAGCGGAACACTGCTGCCGTTGCTGTTTCTAGTGCCAGAGTTGGTTGATGTGCTGTTTCGTGGCTTATGCCCAGTTTGCAAAGATTGTGCAGATGCTGGCGGGAGCATTGCTGCTTGTGTGCTCAACAGGCTCTGTTGCGGCGAGCCTTGCTGTCCATCTGCTCCGCCCGGCTGTGCGTCAAGCATCTCCGAATCCTCTTGTCCTTGCTGTGGTTGCTGCAAGCCATTGACCTGTCGCGGAAGCCGGTTCCCATTGGTGCCGATGAATGCATCTTTGTCAGGATTCACCCCAGGAACACTGCTCGGTGTGACGAAGGGCCGACGCTCAGGAAGCTGTTCGCCAAGAACTATAGGCCCAGAGTCGTCGGTGCTTGTCTTTGAATCATTGGCAGGGCACACATTCGGAGCACCTACCGTCGGCGCCTTCTCCGCAGGACCCTGCCCAGGGTTCAACTTAGCCAGGCGGTCACGTTCACGGGCTTGCTCTCGCTCGTATACGCCTTCACACTCTGCACACATTGCAGCCTGTGTTGTTTCGAGCGTGGCAATGTCGACTTCAACGTTGGCAAGCATCTCCTTGGCTTTGAGCAGCCTGTCTTGTTCACCAAAGGTTTGGGCGTCCTTTGACAAACGCTTGATGTCTGCAAGAAAGTCCTTTGGGCGCTTGTAATAGCCATTGGACAACCTCTTCTCGATAGTAACGATGTCGAGGTTGTAATAAAACTTGTCTGTCACGACCTCCTTCAAACCGGGCACCCCCTTTTTGTCCTTAGCGACCTCATAAGGTCTGAATAAAGCTTGTTGCTGTCTTTGTTCCTCGGTGAGATCTGTGGTCAGAACCTTCGGATCCGTATCGTCGAACAAATGTGCGATCTGAGCGTCCTCGATAGGCGGATTTCTGAACTTCTTGTACTTATTCCTGAGTTGTTCCATAACTGGTTGGATGTGAAGCTTCAAGATGTTCAGAGTCTGATGGTCCTTCTTTTTCTGCGCTTTGAGCTCGGCTTTGCTCAGCTCTGCATTGACTGGCGCTATAACAGTAGGAGCTACGGGTAGCACTGCTAGCTTTCGTTTCTTCCGTTGGTCAGGGTCGGGCAGCTGATCGGGCGCTTGGCGAATGAACTCCATGACCGTCTGCCAGTACTCGTATCTTGCCGAATCATCAGGCCGGTGAAGTTCATATTGATCTCTGCTTGAGTACCCAAACAACTCGCGTAGCATGTCTGGATCGGGCTTCTCGTCGTGACTTTGATATTCCAGTATTCCCAGTAGCAGGATGGGATCGGTCGGGGGCAAGCTACGAAGCAGACCAACAAAAGTCCGCTTGACTGATTCTGCAAGGATCGCCCACCAAACACCCACATTAGGAAGAAAAATGACGCTTGGCTTGTGCCTCTTCACCTCTTCAAAAAGTTGAACAACAGCAGCTTCGGGAGACTAGTAGAAGTCAGTAAATTTGCTGTTCAGGCAAGGCAGATAATAACTTATACTCACTCTGGTGGAGTCTCTCATTAACGTCGCAAGATCAAAGTTTTGTACGTGCAAGCCTTCGAATTTGCTCAACAGTGCTGCTCCAAGATACTGTTGTCCCATACCTGCCACGCCCTTTATCAACAGTCGAGGTCTGAAGACTCGCGACGATTCGAATTCTCGTTGCATGACTTCCTTCTGAAAGCCGAACTCGTCTTCGCGATCATCGTACATCGCCTCCTCGAGAGCAGTGGCTTTGCGCTTGCGAGGAATGGTCTGATCCAACAAGTTCGAGATTTCAAGAAGTGGACGACGTAAGAGCGGTTCGATGTCTTTCTTCAACGGAGCAGCACCAGAGGCGGCGGAGCGCTCAGAAGAAGGCACGATCTTATTGACGGAAATCATGAAATCCTTGGCTAAAACCTTGATCGTGCTCGGATCGATGATGAGCTTGCGATCGCTGGAGTATATTTGCGGGTAGGTGCCCTGGACGGCATTCAGTGCTGCTTCAGTACAGAGCGCGCGCAGATCAGCACCTCCATAACCGCGGGTCTGCTCAGCAAGCTGGTCCTTGAACTCCGGCTTGAGCGGCGGATCCCATCCCTGGGTGTGGATGTCTATGATCTTACGTCGTCCTATTGCATCGGGCAGTGGAAAGTAAAATTCGCGATCAAATCGGCCAGGACGTCGCAAAGCAGGATCGACAGAGTCCGGTCGGTTGGTGGCACCAATGACAATCACCTGCCCTCTGCCATCCATCCCGTCCATGAGCGCCAGTAGAGTAGCGACAATAGAGGCGTGAATCTGCTCCTGCTTGCTTGAGCGCACTGGTGCTAGGCCATCAATTTCATCGAAGAAGATGATACTAGGCTGGTTCTTGCGTGCCTCTTCGAACAGCAACCGTAGCTGCTTCTCAGCTTCACCCACCCATTTGCTCAGTGCGTCTGCGCCTTTTCGCATATAGAAAGTGACCTTCTGCCCATGGGAACTAACGCTCGATGCCAACGCACGAGCAAGCAGTGTTTTACCAGTGCCAGGAGGGCCATGGAAAAGCACTCCCCGTGGTGGTGTGACATGAAAGCGCTGGAACACCTCAGGATACAGCAACGGCAAGGCAATCATTTCCTTTAGCTGATTGATGTGATTGTCCAGTCCGCCCACGCCGTCGAACGTCACGCTAGTGTCGACGCCAAGAGGGTCTGCGTCTGCCAAAGCCTTCTTGTCCTTGACCTTGCCTAAGCCTGGCGGCCCGCCACCAGTGCCAGTCAGAGGATCATTGTTCAGAGCCTGTGGTGCAGTTCCAAAAGGCCTGGGGAATGCAGAGGTAGGTGTCATGCCCACTGCACCGCCGATGCCCTGCTGGCCACCCCCCACCTCGTCATCACTACTGTCAGAGTCGACACCACCTGCAGCACCAATTCCTTCCGGGCCTCCGAGCACAGGAGGAGGGCCACCGCCTCCACCAAAGGGTCCATATGTAGAGAATAAGCTGCGGTAGGCAGTTCCACCACCTCCCCGACGGTTCCGTTGTGGCGTCGCCGTAGGCATCGCGGGCGCATCGTCATCCTCGATTGGCAGCAATAATTCAGGCCGAATGATGCGATAGTCTGGTCTGTTTCCACGACTGCGCAGTGTCGGCTCGAAATTGATCTCGTTGTCGCGCTGTGATGTGCGCTCCCGTTTGCCTCTCGATCGGCGATTACGCCTTCTGTCCTCGTCCAGTTCTGCCGCCTCATCCGCAATCTCCTCAACATCCAGTTCTTCGTCCACAGAGGGTGCACGTCCGGAGCGGCTTCGCTGAGAAGCAGATTTGCGCGTCAGTCTACCTGACCGCCGTCCTTGGGAGCTGCCGTCATTGCTGCTGTCATTTCTCCCACGGCCAGGCTTGAGCAAATCCTCATCTGATCCCGACACATCTTGATCCGCTTCGGCTTCTCCTTCGGCATCAGGCTCAAAGTCACTACTTTGTTCAACGCCAGATTTCCGATTGCGAAGCGATCTTCGGGCATTGGGCTCTGGCTGGGAAAGAGGCGGCGACGATGCTTTTCGGCGTGCACGTAAGGTGCGACCCTTAGTCACCGGTCCTTCATCCTCGTCATTATCCTCGGTTTCTGCTGCTGGCTCAGGTGCGGCCTCAGGCTGCACCTGTGAAGTCTGTGATTCTTGCACAACCTGCTCCTCCTCGTCGTCGACATACTCCATTCTGATGTCGTCGTCTTTGGCTGTGGCTGCGGGTGATGTGTGTGGTATTTGTCGGTCCACTCCCTGCACCGTGCTTTGCGCAGCTTCCTCCATCTGGGAAAAGAACTGCTGACCTTCTGTCGTCTGCCGCAAATCACCAATTGACTCTTCGTTGGACACTTCGTAGATAGCGCTGGGTGGTTTCTTCGAGGCGAGGCCCTTTCCGCCTCTTATTGGCCGACGTGTAGTCGAAGGGTCAGGCGTGTGGCTGCCAGCTCTCGTCACGACTTGATTTCGCCCAGAATCTGTAAGAGCCACGAGCTCATTCTCCACATCGTGCGATATTCGACTGCTGCGACGCCCTCCTGATCCCTGCGCCTGCAGTGTAGGTGTTGTACCGCGACGCAACGTTCTACTGTTGGTGCGCGAGCGCGTTCCGCGATTGGTCTCCATGTTCCGCGGTAGCTTCAGTATGACGATGAGAGATGGTTTGGAAAGTGCAGCTTCACGCGCCTTCTTCGATCGTGCGGGCGTGGGCTGTATGGGTTCGTGATCGCTTTCGGTGGCTGCTATCTCTTCGTCGCTGTCCTCCTCATACTTGACCACTTTTTTCGCTGCCGAGCGCACGCTTCTGCCCGTGCGTGGATTGCGCTCGAGGGGCTTGTCGTCGTCGGACTCTGTGAATGATGCCTCCTCTTCGCTGTTAGCAACACTGTCGTTTTCGATGTCGTCGGAAGAGTCGCCGTAGCGCTGGCGTCGTGGCTTGTCGCGTTTGCGCGGCGATGTCTTTTGCTGTTTCCTGGACCTTTTCTGAGGGCGTGCTTGAGTTGCCGCGTCGTCAAAGTCGCTGTCGTTTGAGTCGCTCTTCGTGGGATCCCAGACAGCCACCTTGCGTTTTCCAGCCATGGAGTGTGACTGCAAGGACGCTTCTGCGAGGACGCTTCTCTTCGGCTTCCAGGCTGTCGCTGCTTCACTCCCTGACTGCCTTTCTACGTGCGCTCAAGTGAAGAGTCGTGTTCTCGAGGCATCTAGTCGACTGATACGCGCGATGCTGCGGCGGCGGTCCGCAACTTGATGATTAGAGTGTCCACCAATAAGAACTGTGGCTAGAGGAGAACAAGACGCCTTTATTGATAGAATGTGGTGATGGGAAGTGATGAGTCCGGGTAGTATTGGCGACTGTAGGCAACAAGAGGGAGGAAACGGGGTGGAACGCAGCAGCTGTGCTGGGAGGTGGGAGGTGACGGGACTGGACGAAGCGAACCTGATACAGTAGGCCTAGTTCCATGCGGATCCACTTCCCGACCCTTGACCGTCCGTTTATACTCTTTTACTATCAACCAAACCCCCAGCGACAACGACGACAACAGACCACACTGCCAACGGCTTCTCTCAGACGTGAACGCGACACCATCGTGGTCGCGTTGATCATCCGAACCCGTTGATACCCATTTTAGACCCGTTTTCTCTACACAAAGCGTGCTGTATGCCTCTGCATTTCCTGAGCATTTCACATCTATTGATCTCAAGATCGCTGGCGCGCCTGTGCCTGACAGGCGGAGCTGCAACCTTGAGTACTCTATTCCAACGACACCTCTCCGTCGCGACACCTCAACGGCACGTGATACCATGCGATTAGCTTGACTAAGCATCGTCGATTTCTACATGTACCGACCTACATGTACCCTCACCTCTCACGCTTGCAAATCGTCTGTATCCCGCCGAGTGATAGACAACTGTGGTGTTGTCCATGCACCCGGTCACAGTGCATGCGCATATACCTTACTTGTACGTTTCCCGTCCGAAACGAACGATTGCGTCCCGCAAGCACGCATTGCGCCATGAGAGCCGCCTGACAGCAGTTGCAGTCTGCGACAAGTGACGACCAGTCTGTGCTATTCACAGGCCGTGTAGAGTCACTATCTTTCCAGGAGATACTGTACCTTAGTGAGGCGCTGGTGAGCAGAAACGTGAATGCTTGGCAATGGTCCCCATGAATGCAGGTACATGTACATGTACACCTCAGTGCTTGAGTGGGAATCAAGTCCAGTAAGGACAGCGGGCAGTAACACAGTTGGGTCAATGCCTCACCGCATAGGAGCTACTCACGACCGCCAAACTGATTGCAGTGTCTCTACATGCATTTATCACTGGGCTTTGTATACCGTGTAATCGAGCTCGTAGCCAGTCAGAACCATAGCTGTAATCACCGTCAGCTGTGAGGTAGGTACCTTAGTTCTTACAGCACGGATCCAGGCGTTGCCACGTTGGGTCCTCTCTGGCATCATTTCGCAGCTCCAAGGCTGTGCCTGGGGATGCAATAGCTGAGAGTCGTGCTAGAAGGAACTGGTCTACATTAGGTACTTCTAACACACGATGTCACGACATATCCGTACCCTACATGTACTCCCCTGGTGTACTTGCTGGACACGCTTCACATATCTGCCGTTAGCCTCCAACCACACCTGCAGCATTCAGACATACATGTACCCTCAATAACCCTATGGCTAACGGCCATACACTCCCCACGTACAGTCCTCCACTCAGTGAGCCCTACCCCCTGCTTGACTACACCTATCGGCGTATCTACAACCTTAACCATCTCATAACACTCCAACGCACCGTCTCCGGCATCACCTACATTCGTATAACGATCTACCACTTCCATACACGCATGCGGATGCGCTTCATATGATCCATCGCCAGTGTTCACGCAAGCATCTCTTATATGGTAAGCTCATCTCCAGAGAGCACCGAAAGTCCTGTCCTGAAGTTCTCGGACACTTCTCATACAAGGCGCTTGTGGCGCGATGACATTGTGGGCGTGGAGTGCGGTCGCGAAGGCTGAGTTATCGTGTTCCGTCCGCTGGGAGAGTAGACGCGTTTTGTCGGCGGTGGGTGCCATGGTCCGATCGGTGCGAACCTGGCATCAGGTACAGCTTCAGCTGACGCTTTCGAACAAGATGAAGTAATGGATACTCTTCGAGTACACCTATGTACAAGTTGTACCATTAGCAGGCGATAAATTATGGATCAGTTAGGTTCGTCTGGTCTGCTTTCTCCAGCTTGGAGCACGTGAGGGTTCTAGGAACAAGGTATGGTACTTTGGTACCGTGTTATGAGTTTTTGGTCGTGGTACACTCCACTCCTTGTTGTCGCCGTACACAGCTCTAAGAGAATCATCGCCCGGTATACCATACAGCAGCACTCGCTTGTGTCGAAGGCTTCCTCTTTGCACTCCAGTCGTTACCCACCTCCACCTCCACACCTTGTTATCAGGCATATCGTACCGCGGCTCCTGTTAGCGGCGTATAGCGGTTTTCTAGCTCACTCGTCTCATCACCGAGCTCGCGCGACAACTGCACGGTTTCGCGCATCGCACTTTATCCACCATCGCTGTAACTACTCGAGCCGGACCTACCGCAGCTGCAGGCCGACAAGCTGCAGTGTCACCGCCTGCGCATCATGGAGGACCTCAAGGAGAATCTCAAGGAGAAGGCGGAGAAAGTGAAGGAGGGCGTCAAGGAGACATTGCTTGGAGTGGAAGATGAGCTTCAGACGTCTGACCAGACGCGCGCAGAGTTCATGAAATATGCGAAAAAGGACGAGGATAGCGAAGAGTGGTACATGGGCGAAAGCGAGTTCATCGATGCCGTCGCACCCGCCGGCGAGGATTATGTGAGTACCTGAGCTTCATCATCTTACTGCGCTGCAATCAGTGTAATGCTGCCTATTGTTTGCGCATGCACTCTCTTGTCGTGGCGCAGAGTAATCATGACAGTGGCACTGACTATTCCCTCTAGCACAAAATCAAGCGCGAACAGTATGGGCTTCTCTTTCAGATTGCCGATCGTCAGGGCAAGTCCCGAGTCGGCCTGGGCGACTGGAACGTGTTCAACAACCTCCTGAAGAAGCCCGATGCTGAGTACGAGATCGCATTCCGCCTCTTCGCAGATCCAAGCTCGGGACTGGTCGATTTCAATACGTTCAAGGAGGTCTACGCGAAGAACAAGACCTCAAGTACCATTCCCTTCAACTGGGACAGCGACTGGGCAAAGCTTTACTTGGGCGGCAAGCGTCACCGCCACTCCATGACATATCCCCAATTTGCCCAAATGCTGCGAGGCCTGCAAGGAGAGCGCGTGCGCCAGGCGTTCCTATACCTTGACAAAAATGGCGAGGGATACATCGAGCCCGAGGATTTCCAGCGCATCATTGTCGAGACAGCATCACACAAGCTTTCCGACCACTTGCTGGTCAACCTACCCACACTCTGCAATATCTCACCCGGCTCACGCATATCATACGCCAATGTTCGCGCTTTTCAAAATATCCTTCGTGAGATGGACGTGGTAGAAATGGTCATCAGACATGCTGTTTCCAAGTCAAGCGATGGAAAGATCACTCGAGTGGATTTCCTGAATGCGGCGACCCGCATCACGCGCTTCTCACAGTTCACGCCAATGGAGGCTGATATCCTGTTCCACTTCGCATCACTCGATCAACCTTCTGGGCGCCTCGGACTCAATGACTTTGTTCGTGTGCTTGATCCCAGCTGGCACGCTAAGGTTACCGACCCTGCAGCCAACGTCTCGGACATTGCACAGAAGGCTGTGGTCAAGTCTCAAAGCTTTTTCCACGATGTTCTGGTCTCTGTGCATCACTTCGGTCTCGGTAGTATCGCGGGTGCTTTTGGTGCCTTCATGGTCTATCCTATCGATCTGGTCAAGACTCGCATGCAGAATCAGCGTGGCTCTGGTGTCGGACAATTGCTGTATAAGAACAGCATTGACTGCTTCTCCAAAGTCATACGTAATGAGGGTGCTCGCGGTCTCTACTCTGGTGTTGTACCCCAGCTCATTGGTGTGGCTCCCGAGAAAGCCATCAAGCTCACTGTCAATGACATTGTGCGTGGCAAGTTCACAGACGTCAAGAGTGGTGACATCAAATTCTGGCAAGAAATGATTGCTGGGGGCTCCGCTGGTGGTTGCCAAGTGATCTTCACCAATCCATTAGAGATTGTCAAGATTCGTCTCCAGGTGCAAGGAGAGGCTATTCGTGCGGCGGCTCGAGAAGGCGAACAGCTTAAGAAGCGCACCGCCATCTGGATTATTCGCAACCTCGGTCTCAGAGGCTTGTACAAGGGTGCATCGGCATGCTTGTTGCGCGATATTCCCTTCTCCTCGATTTACTTCCCAGCATACGCACATCTCAAGAAGGATTTCTTCGGAGAATCGCCGACAAAGAAGCTAGGGGTCGTACAATTACTCACTGCTGGCGCCATTGCGGGAATGCCTGCTGCGTACCTCACCACACCAGCTGATGTTATCAAAACACGTCTACAAGTCGAAGCTCGCAAGGGAGATGCGACATACGCCAACATCCGCGATTGCGCTCGCAAAGTCTTCAGAGATGAGGGTTTCAGGGCCTTCTTCAAAGGTGGGCCAGCACGTATTATGCGTTCGTCGCCACAATTCGGCTTCACACTTGCCGCATACGAGGTTCTGCAGAATGCCATACCATTCCCTGGGGACCACGACGACAAGCCCGTTGCACGTGGTAGTATCGAGCCGATCACTGATGCGCAGGAGCGACAGTCGTCACTGCCGCATTTGCGATGCCGCAATGCTCTCAAGATCATCAGCGATCTTGATCTTGGATTCGGCAAGCTCAAAGCGCCTCAACAAGGTGGTGGTGTGGCTGGAGTTACCAGCTTTTTCCCCGGCCGTTCGCAGGACAAGTAAGATAAGCAATAGCTTGTCTCGATTATGTTGCCTCTTGATGACCTGCTCATCTCAATGATATCCCTGAACTTGGAGGTCGCAACGGTAGCGATAGCGATAGGCCAGTCGTACGTAACAAAGGGAGTCTTCAAGAAAGAGGGCCAAAGTCGCATGAGTTGGAAACGCAACAGTGGGAAGAGGCGAAATCGGTTACAGCATAGCGTTCACTGCGGGTTTTAAGGGCGCCTTTTTGGGGGAGAATGCATAGGAAACTGCACTGCCTGACTGTCATATTCATGGCGAGCAAGTAAACATGCTTGACTGGAAGGGAAGAGCTAGAGCTCGCTCCTCTTCTCGCACGAAGGTGACGATAGACGAGTCCGATTAGAGGCTTGCATGGGAACGGAAGCAAAAGAGATGGCAAGCAGCACAGGACGCTGCAATGTATCAAAGAACAATTTTCCTACATTTACTGTTTTTCTTGGTGCTATTTTGTACTTAAAGACTACCTATAACCATTTAGTGATAGTGAATGTGCTTGACGACTCGTATACGTGCTTCTGCATTCCCGCCTGCATCATCACATGCTTAGGCTCCGAGCACAAAGTCCTGTGCAACGTCATATCATACTCGCTGCCAAAGTGAGTGCAAGTTGAAAGCTCGGAGAAAATTTATGGCGTAGAGGTATATACGTGTACCTCAGCCGAAGCTGAGCTGAGAACAGTCAAATATCTGACACACTGCATAGGGTACTACGACTTCATCACAGACTTGCCACTTGAGTGCACGATGAGGACAGGTGACACTCACTCACTGTGAGGTCTTGTAGATAGTCCTTCTCATCCGAGTCTCGCGATGCTCGAAAGATGCGAGAAGTACGGCGACATGCGTGGAATACAGCTATGATTGTTCAACTTCGACTACTGATGACTTGTTCTTCCTCTTCTCCTCCGCATTCTCCACCCCTTCATCAACACCACCACCACTAGGACCATCGGCACTCAAAGTCGCCTGCACACTTGTCACAGGAGGTGCACCTGCGCTTCTGCTCGCAGCGGCAGCATTGAGTCTTTGATCCAGAGCCTTGAGCGCGATAGCTCTTCTCCGTTCAGCTTCGGCACGTCTGCCACCACCGCCACCACCATTGAAGCTCGGCAGACCACCTTCAGCAGCTCTCGACGCGGCATTCTCGTTCCCGGCTTCGATGTCTTCATCGGAGAACGGAGTACACACACGTAATTGTATGAGAAGGTTGTATACTCCATCACATATTGGTGATAAGACGGGATGTAAGAAGTCGGGAAAGAATGCAGTGAAAGAGAATGTCTCGGATGCATCGCCTTTGATGATAGTATCTTGTCCTCCAGTGGTTGCATTGGAAATGTCTGAGATGCGGAAGAAGCGAAGATAGAGCCATGAGGTGAGAAAGCCGAGGAGGCTTAACCAGAAAGCTGTATCTGTTCCGAGTAAGGGCCCAGAGATCATGTTTGCGAGAACGAAGACTGCTGGGAAATGTTTGATGCGCATTCGGACGGTGCCTTTGAAGATGGATACTGTGTGTTCAGGGACGAGTTGCTTGAGGGATACCAAGAAACCCGCTTCGAGAGCTACAAGACCATTAAGAGGCGTGGGACTTTTTGCAAGCTTGTCAGTACAGATTCGTTCTGCCTCTCATTCATGCTGACTGAGTAAGATGACATACTGTTCAGGCGCTGCGACGACTAGCCCATGCCACACCGCGTATATGAAGAACGTGATAATGTTTGGTATCATTGTTACCTTGCCCGAAAGTCAGCGAAGTTTGCGAGTAGATAGGCGCGAGTGAACTCACAAACAGCACGAACTTCCCAAACTCCTTAGTGCCCCATGCTCTTTCTAGATATCTGCCTCCAAAGAACAAGACACTACCACTGATCACCAGTGATACCACGTTATTCTCGACCAGAGCTCCACTGAGAACTGTCCATGGAAAGCGAATGCTCTCTGTGGGAACGCATACCAGGTATGGAACCGACCATCGCGGGCTCGAGAGGTAGTCGGTGGCTGTTGTGGCACTGGGATTCGAATCGAGGGACATGCGCCATTTGGTGGTGCGTAAGACGGCATTAAGGGACGACAAGGTGATCAGGATTAGCAGCAAGGCGCGCGTAATGGGCGGCAGGTTGATGCGCGGCATTGTGGTGGTGGTGGTGGTGCGGATGGTATTGGTGTTGATGATCCTGCTGGTGATGCTGGTCGTCGTCGTCGTCGTCGTCTATGGATCCGTATATGTATACATCCCAGCGAGACACAGACGACTCCCCCTCGCTGTTCTGTTCCGTAGTCCTGTAGTGAGACGTTGTAGTAACAACAACAAGGTATGGGGAATGTTTGTCCTGTAGGTACCTTACAGTACCTTAGACCTGGGCGTCCACTAGCGCGGGATGTTTCACCCGATCATCCACGCTAATAGAACTAAACACCAGCGTGGAGTCGGTTCGTCTCCCGAATAATGCCTGTCGGTACGATCGAGTGGACTGTTCTAGTGGAGACTGGAGTTTAACACTTCGACTCTAGAACTTCCACATTCTTACCTTGCTTGTATTACTTGCACTTGTATATGCCACGCCATGTTGCTATCCGCCCCGCTGACTACGACGACATAGAACTATCGCCAACACACCACCAACTCAGAATCTTTCTTGTCACCCGCCTCTTCGCATGGTCTCTCACACTGGATGAATCCGAGCACGTCGCGCATTTCCGCCATGTCAGCAGCGGCGGCGCTGCATTCGAACCACGTGAACTATGTGCGTAGCAACAACGCCGCTGATATGAACGAGGTACTGACGCCTGTTGCTTTACAGCTGGTATGGAGATATCTGCAGGAGCAAGGCTTTGAGCATGCCGCCATTGCCTTCACGCGCGACTGGCGCCGGACGGGCGACATTGCTTCGGACCCGGATACGCTATCGTTTGCACGCGAGGTGCAGCGCAACGACCTGGTCTCGGTAGTGCAGTATGGATTGCACTATGACCAGGCGCGGGCTAAGGCTGGCTTGAACAATGGAGAGCGCAAATTTGCATGGAGCACGATTGAGGGTCGCGGCAGCCTGGAGAGACAGCGCGACCCGGCAGAGAACGGCGCCAGCACGAGGCCAGCTACGGTCAGGCGGAAGGAGAAACCGCCAGCCGTGCGTACAATAGATGGTGCCCGTGGCCAGGCGCCCCGAGCTTCGCGAAAGAGTGAAGTAGGCGATGCACATCTCAATGGCGACGCCCGTGATGCAATGGATGTTGGGCCAGGCTCTGTGGACGGCGAACCCGAGCAAGAAGCCACATCACCGACCGTCGCATCCGAGTCAGACCAGGCTGGTCCAGTGGAACGGTACGATAGCATGGATGTTCTCGTCCAGACTGACATCAAGGCTGGGCTGAATTCAAGTACAATATCTTGGCTCTTGGACAAGCCTGGCGCCACTATACAGCGCGCCATATGGAATCCAACGCCGGATGTAGACAACAGTAAAACTCTCCTGGCTGTAGGTAATGACCTCTGCCGATTCTACCAGATACCGAAGTCAGCGAACGATGCCCAGCATCTGGAGAACATCGACGAGCCGAATTTATCGACGAATTGCTGTGTCACCGCTGCGACATGGCGGCACGATGGTACAGCAGCATGCTGCGCGATCGACAAGTTACGACAACTACCTAGCGGAACCCAGCTGTCCCAGCAGGAGCTCATCGAACGTCATAGCGATGGCACGAGCACCTCTCTTCAGCTCGGACCAGCAATGCTAGAGCCACCAGGTATAGTACTTGGCATTCATTACAGCCCCGACTCGAAATATGTTCTGGCTCTGCGCACGAACATGAAGCGCTCCACGATCCAGGTCTGGCCGTCATTCCGGCCTGACGTTGACACATTACCGCTAAGTGCACCATTTGCGTGGAGACTGTTCGATAGCCAAGTCTGCGATGCGACATGGATCTCGAATGACACCTTTGTGGTCTGTGGCGAGCACGGACTTGCAGCATTGTATCAGATCGACGAAAGCCAGAGTCGGGAATTAGGCGTTCTACCCATAGGCAACGTGCTCATGCGCGGCCTCATGTCACGGAACTCGAACATCGTCGAAGGTACTTCTGACTGGGATCACGTTCGCTATGATCCACGCTCCTGTACAGCTGCGTTCGTGTCCAGAGCAGACAAAAGGCTGCTTTTCACGTCCAAACTGCGAAGTGGCGAAAGCAGATCTAACACTGATAAGGAATTCGTCCTGCCACAGGACAAAGTGCTCGAACCTGTGGCATTCTCTACAGAACAAATAGCGAACCAAGGCGCGCAAAATGGGAATACGGATGTCGAGAGCCTATTCGCCGCTGGCTTCAGCGACGGCACGGTCGGCCTCTTCAGTGTTCGACACTCTCTGGAGACTGGTCTGGAATGTAAACCCCTTATAGACCTACCTCTCCTGGAGCCGCCCGTCACAGCACTCGCGTGGTCGCCGGATGGCGAACATCTCGCAGCATCTAGCTCGAATCTCGTTCAGATTTGGTCTCGCGACAGCTTCAACAAGAAAAATGGAATCGTGCAAAGTCCTCGTACGATCTTTACCTGGCGGCCCCAAGACCTTGCTGGACATGAAAACGGGAATGAGAACGAAGAAGACGACAAAACTATGGCATGTCAGCCGAGTCTCACTTGGAGCGCGGATGGCAGTAGCTTGGCATTCGCCACAGAGGAACAGGTACGATACCTCATGTATTGGCTAGATGAGCCTACCACAAAGATATTCCCCCCAGGCTAACACGTACCAGATCTCCATCATCGCTCTTGATGCGCCTGTTCAGGACGAAAGACCCGATACCACCATGAACGGCCATCACGGTCCTTGAGAGGCACCACAGCACCACCGGCCACATCTGAGATCTATCCTCCACTTGAAGTTCGGGATTCAAAGCCGTCTGATCATCGCGCCAAGTACCAGTCTCGGCTAGCATCGCAGGCTTTCATGCCTGCAGCGTCCGTTCTTCGATCGGTTCAGGATCCGACTATGCCCGTGGATACTCCTCGGCCACGATCTGTCTTTGGAAGACTCCCCGCTGCATTTCCGCCCAGCATGGCATACTGTACAAGAGAGTCAGCGCAAACCTCATCTTGCATCTGTCTGCCTCGATGCGCTCACCAAAGCCAAGTAAAAACGTCATCTAGATCCTCTGCAAGCGCAGGATTTTGGTAGTCTCTGCAGATGAATTTCTGAAGCTTGACTGTTGGACTGCTATTGCCACTTGTCGATTGCCGAAGTATCGAACGTGACCGGAATGATTTGGTTATCACTCGGTAGGAGGAGATGAATTCTTGCCAGCAGTCTGGGTAACATACGAGTCAGTCGATACTCGGAGTTATCACGCTTGTAGAAAACGGAATGTTCAAAAGGAAAAGATGACACAATACCCTCGAGCTGTGCCTTTCCAACCCTCTTCTTGTCATCAAGGATACCAGAATCGCAGTCAGGAGCGAGTTTTACGTCGAGTTCTTCTACATGAGGCAGTAAACCGCGGAAGAGATCCGTGTGTGTTGCAAAAGGCAGGATTGCTGTGTAGACAAATCTCTTCACCGAAGATGATCGCTGTGGTTGATGCGAATGGTCTGATGGGGAGGATGACGGTGATGGCAATGATAGGAGGCAACTTTTGATGCTAGCGATGAGTGATGGTGGCCCTCGTTCGACTAGATGGACAATCAAAGCAGTCAGAAATTTTCTCTTGATTTCCTGTCTCTCCTGTTGTGGTCTGTGGCTTTCTTGGTTCTTCAGGGAGATGAACTTACAGAATTCATACGTTGCATAAGCTCGTAGAAATGACCCTTCGTTGAGATGAATCTCACTCCATGGTTTGAGGTATAGCAGACTCGATGGCGACGATGATGATGCGATTCCTGGATAAGTGGTGGGAATATAAGCCATCTCGCTCATCGATGTGTCTTCATGCATATCTAGCCCTGATTGTGATAATGTTGGGGCGACCGCGCCGGCGTCGCTCACTGCCAGTTCGAGAATATGGTACTCCATATCAGTGAATGCCCAGTCTCCAAACATGTCGATGGCGCAATTAGTCAGATAGGCTAGGTGTAAGGGACTGGCTGTTACGATTACTCGGGCCGGGTTAATTGAATGAAAGATACGTTGCCAGAAAAGGGCTGAGGAGACATAGGCGCTTGCGAAGGATTGGGAGAGGTGGGGATAGCGGCTACGGCTGCTATCGGCGCCAGGGGCGATGTTGTCAGGAGAGCTGGTGGTGCTAGAGCGTATGAGGAGAGCGAAGGTCTGGATGGATGAGTTAAGGTTGTGGGTTTGGAGGAAAGTGAGGTAGGCCTCAACGGCGATGGAAAGTCCATCGTTTGGATGCATGCTTCGGTCCCGTTGCTCAATGGGCGGGTATTGGTCATGGAGAAGAGTCTCGTCGACTTTTGAGGGTATCTCTTCTTCTCCTTCCGAGGAGTGTTGTTGAGAATACTTGGCCTCACCACTGCTTGAATTCAAGATCGTGGTACTGATTATGAGACGAGAATGTCTGAAGAGGAGCGGTAGAGTGACTCTTCGCCATCGTTTGGATACTTTGGATATGTTCTTGTAGTCTTGATGGGTAGACGAAGTCATGTGCAAGCTTGGCTCTTTTCTGGAGTTGAGCTGCGAGGGTGCTGGGCTGTCGAGGACCTCTAGGATGTTCAAGAGGATTTCCTCGGGGAACGAGTTGATGTGAAGGCCAGCCATTATTGAGTCAGGTCGTTGAGTGTATGTTGGACTGAACTGCTCCTGAACAGAGGAACATTTCTTCGGCAGCTGCTGCTTACTAATCCTTGGCGTTCCCACCTCAATCCTGCTTGCCAAAATCGTCCTGTCAGAAAGACACACCCCCAGGCACGACGCCCAGACACCCAACGAACATCAACGCCCACGTCCAGTCGACAAAATGAGGACCTACGACGACACTTTCTCCGGCGCGAAGATCTCCCCTGGAAAGGTACGGTGCAACCCTCCTGCGCGCAAACCGCGCACACCTAGGGAGAATGTTTGAAAAGAGGAGGAGCAAGATATGACAAGTTCGCTTCGCAGAGCAATGCATGCATATACATATAAACCGGCTAGACAGAGAGGTGGCGGCTCAATGGAGCGCTGCTAATGCCTGTGGCCTGAGATGCAGCGAATGTTTGGCGCTCTGCCTGCACATATCGCTTCCTCAACAAATTGCCTGAGTGGTGTACGCACCTTGTATGGACGCCAGGCTGACAGGACAACCCACAGGGCAAGCTCTTCATCCGCTCGGACAGCAAGATCTTCCGCTTCCAGAACGGCAAGAGCGAGTCGCTTTTCCTGCAGCGCAAGAACCCTCGTCGCATCGCGTGGACTGTTCTCTGCCGCAGACAGCGCCGCAAGGGTATCTCTGAGGTATGTTACCCCTGTCCTGAGCAGTGTCTCCCACGAACCATCGTGTTGATCGTATCACAGGAGCAAGCCAAGACTCGTCGTCGCAAGCAAGTCAAGGCACAGCGTGCCGTCGTTGGTGCTTCTCTCGACATCATTAAAGAGCGCCGCTCTCAGCGTCCAGAGGCCCGTACTGCGGCCCGCAAGCAGGCTATCGAGGACGGCAAGAAGAAGCGTGCTGCCACCGAGAGCGCAAAGAAGGCTGAGAAGGCAAAGACTGCTGCCAAGTCTGCTGCAGGTCAAACCACTGGCCGGTATGTGCATTTTTATACATTGTCAACTGCTGAGTGCGTTCACCATACTGATTTCTGCATAGTGTCGTCGGCAAGCAAGCTGCTAAGGGCTCTGCACCAAAGGTCAAGGCCACCACCCGTTAAGAAGGGTTTGAGAACGAACCGTGTGATTGCAATCATGAGGGGCGTTAATGGGCCACGAGTCTCTTTCACAGCTAGCTAGAGCAGCGCAGCGCTGAGGGCCCTGGTCATGATAACTGAGATATCCCGGTTTACACCACCCTTTTTCGGGCCTGTAGTTTTTGTGTGTCCACATTTGTCCATACATGTATCCCGGGCTTGTCGCATATCAAGCTTCGCGTGTGAATACGTCGCCGCATCTTGTCGTAAATAGACCGAGTCTATGCGAATTGTGAAAAAACCGCATCCGTATTCCGTAATGCCCGAGGCTACAAAGCCACTACGATAAAACCTTATCTGCGTGTATGTAGCGGCCCCACCTTTGATTTGCGAGCCAGTGATACGTTGGAGACGTGGGAGTAATCAAGCGCGAGAATATCCTTGCCCAAAATTTCCAGCTGCCCTCTCTTTCTCGCTCTCCTTTCTCTTCCCTCAACACCAACTCTCCACTCTCCACTCTACGAGGCATGCCTCACATTGACTCGCCTCCCATGATTCCAGTCATGGTCAGCAGCAAGTCTGCAGCTCCGTCGCCCGACGATGTGCTGCAAATTACGAAGACCATATACAGCGCGAAGCAATCGCAGGAGTCGCTCGACGCTGCCTACACACTTACCGATGTCCTTCTCAACAGTGTCGGCTTCCGCGGTCTCACCGCATACAACATTCTACCCGAGATCGTCAAGTCGGCCACCAACAAGAAAGATGCGGCGAAACGAGAGGGTTCCATGTTTGCGCTCGGCGCCATTTTTGAGCGATTTCCGCCCAAGGCTAGACTAAGCGAGGTGGTCTTCTTACTACAAGAGCCAGGCCTCATTTCATGTGCACTGGACCTATTTGCAGATCGCCAGTCCTCTGTCAGGGAGGGTGCGAAATATGCACTTGATGCACTGTACGGACACTTGTCAGCCGAAGCGAAAGTGTTCGGCCTTATGCCGCTCGTCATGGAGTACCTTCGCAAAGTCTCTGGTAAGTGGCAGGGTGCCATCGGAGGCCTCGAGCTATTGGGCCGCATGGCGGATGATGCGAAGATGGGCATGGAGAGCCGCGAAGTCGAGGAGAACAAAGATGTGCTGCGTGAGGCCATGGGTAGACAGCTGGCAGGCCTCATTCCTATTGTCGAGACTGGCATGCACGACCTCAAGGCAGAGGTCACGAAACAGGCCTTGAAAACCATGAACAGCTTGACTGAGCTGCTCCAGAACGACGATGTGGCTCCTCGGATACCATTGTTGGTGAAGAGCATTGAAGACCCGAGTATGGAGTCCCTAAAGAAGGCTGTCCACGCTCTGAGCCAGACTACATTCGTTACGGTCGTTACATCACCAGTGCTCGCACTGGTCACGCCAACTCTGGAGCGTGTTCTGAACAACCCAGGAACCACACAGGAAGTGCTGCGACAAACTGCCGTGGTTGTAGAGAACTTGACGAAGCTTGTCCATGACCCAGTGGAAGCACGAACCTTTTTGCCCAAGCTCAAACCGGGAATTCAAGGCATCAAAGATCGCGCTTCTCTTCCTGAGGTGCGTGAAATTGGCGCAAGAGCTTTGGACGTCATGCTCAAGGCTATGGGTGAGATTAAGACTGGAGACTCAACGAAAGCCGGTGTAATTATCGATCGCACAAAGCCAGAGGAGGTTGAGGCGGTGCTGGAGAAAGAGGTCCAACAGAACGGTGGTCTGCTCAACTATCCTGGCGACCCAGAAGTGTGGGTCCTTACGAAGCGTTACATCGCGACTCTGGTTGCAGAAGATACAAACCAGCGTGTGCTTGGTCGTATCACTCGCAACATTGTACCATACCTGCAACCTCTCTTGGACGATGGCAAGGCTGAGATTGTGGCCGAGAACGTGCACAAGCACTACGTTGTGGAGGATGAGCGCAAATACGGTGAGCCTGTCAAGGAGGATGACGGTGAGGTGGAGATTGTTAACGCCAACTTCTCTCTTGGGTATGGTGGCATGCTGCTCTTGTCCCACACCAACATGCGCCTGCTGAAGGGTCACCGCTACGGCCTGTGCGGTCGCAACGGCGCTGGAAAGTCGACGCTGATGCGATCCATCGCGACTGGAAAACTCGACGGCTTCCCGCCTCAAGACGAGGTGAAGACCTGCTTCGTGGAGCACAACCAAGGTGAAGATGCCGAGATCACGATTCTTGAGTACTGCTTGAAGGACCCGGAAATTTCGAAGGAAGGTCAGGAGCGTATCGAGAGTGTATTGGAAGAGGTGGGTTTCGCCCGCGGCGCAGAAGACGCCGGCCGCTTTAGCCAGGGAAAGAAAGTTGGCAGTCTGTCAGGAGGCTGGAAAATGAAGCTTGCTTTGGCCAGAGCCATGCTGATGCGAGCCGATGTCTTCCTTCTGGACGAACCGACGAATCACTTGGATGTGGGCAACGTTAAGTGGCTCCAAGACTATCTCAAGTCGCACACTGATATTACTTCACTCATTGTATCTCACGATTCTGGATTCCTGGACGAAGTCTGCACAGACATCTACAATTACGAGAACAAGAAGCTGGTGCACTATAAGGGCAACTTGGCAGATTTGGTCAAGGTCCGCCCGGAAGCAAAGAGCTACTACACACTTTCCGACTCGCAAGTCTCGTTCAAATTCCCGCCTCCCGGAATTCTTACTGGTGTCAAGTCCAATACGAGATCTATTCTGCGCATGACAGACTGCTCATTCACGTATCCTAATGCTCCGAAGCCCAGCTTGCAAAACGTCACTGCTCAACTCACACTGAGCAGCAGAGTTGCCATCATCGGACCCAATGGTGCCGGCAAATCTACCATGATCAAGGTTCTTACTGGCGAAGTTATCCCGCAGAGTGGTCGAGTTGAGAAGCATCCAAACTTGCGTATAGGCTACATCAAACAACACGCCTTGGAGCACGTTGAGCTTCATCTTGAGAAGACACCCAATCAATATCTTCAATGGCGTTACGCTCACGGCGATGACCGCGAGGTGTTGATGAAACAAACTCGTGTCTTGACTCCTGAAGATAAGGCACAGATGGAGAAGTGGGTTGACATTGGCGATGGTAAGGGTCAACGACAACTCGAAGCTCTGATCGGTCGTCAAAAATACAAGAAGACATTCCAGTACGAGGTCAAGTGGAAGAACTGGTTGCCCAAGTACAACACGATGGTTTCACGCGAGACACTGACCGACCTTGGGTACCAGAAGGTGATCCAGGAGTTCGACGATCATGAAGCCAGCAGAGAAGGTCTGGGGTTCCGTACGCTTGAGCCCAAGGTCATCTCCAAGCATTTCGAGGATGTAGGGCTCGACCCCGAGATTGCGAACCACAACGAGATCTCTGGCTTGTCAGGTGGGCAGAAGNNTGGTGCCATGTGGAACAACCCTCACTTGCTCGTGTTGGACGAGCCAACCAATTTCTTGGACCGTGACTCGTTGGGCGGTCTCGCTGTCGCCATTCGCGACTACAAGGGAGGTGTTGTCATGATTTCCCACAACGAGGAGTTCGTTGGCGCACTCTGCCCAGAGCAGTGGCATGTCGAGGATGGCCGTCTCACACAAAAGGGTCATCTTGCTGTTTCACTCGACCGCTTCGAGGAGTCTTCGCGGCCTGGCAGCTCTCTCGCATCTTCTGCTGCACCTTCGACTGCAGCTTCATCGGCAGCACCTAGCACGAATGGTACACCCATTGGTAGCGGAGCACAGAGTGAGGACGATAGCCCCATGAAGTTCAAGGCGGCTAAGAAGAAGAAGATGACGAAGAAGGACAAGAAGGAGCGGGAGGTGCGTAGAAGATTGAGACACATCGAGTGGTTGAACAGTCCGAAGGGCACTCCTCATCCGAAAGATACGGATGATGAGGATGAGTAGAAGGCACGAAAGGAAAAAGGCTCAAAGGCATTGTGCACCTTATGGATTTGTCTGTTCTGCATGGCGCTCGGCGTGGAGGCTAGTGTGTCCGTCGTCTTGACGAGACCCGGTCTGGGAGGCGTTGAGGGCATGCTTGTTTTGGCGAATACTGCGATGAATGCATGGGGACGGCGTTGATGCGAATACGTGATAGATGATAGATAGACTCAAAACTGCAAGTCGTTTAAAGATCTTCGAGGCGTAGCATGCTGCATATCAAAGTTAGAGCTACCGTCGTCTAGTATACGGGAGGATCGTCCCGCAGTGAGCAACGGCCAGTCGTCGCCTAGTTCTATTCCATCGGGTTCACATGTATCCTCCCCTCCGAATCAACACCAACCTTGTGATGAATCGATGGACTCGCGAGTAGATGGGACAGCGCAACTTCACATGCGATATGCGCGTTGTCTCGAATGGCTGACTCTGCGCCGCCACAGCCGGTGCGACAGATGAGCTTGGTTCCATACGCCTCAGACTCTCGGGACGTGGTTTTGTAAGTCGTCGATTCATAAATACCACTGCCGTACGAAGCAGCTTACATCGTATTGAAGGCGACGAGGTGACTCTGTCGTGGTTTATGATGCCGACTCAAGACAGCTGTCAGTTCGACAGGCTACCGAACAGCCGATCAAATTGCAAGATTGTCCTTATTGCCGCCAGCCATTGCGCAAGAGGGAGCCTAGCACTGACGATGGGGAGACTGCACACGCATATGGGCCGCAGAGGCCTTTCGTTGACCCAGAGTACTTTGGAATGCTAGCTGCGAGTCAGCGACCCTCACCAGCAGGATCTGGCCCTTCCACTCCAAACCGACGCATCCCCATCGCTATCAGGTCTGGACGATCGAGAGATGTGAGTGGAGCGCATGACCCACCACCTACTGGAGCTGAGTTTGTCAGCAGCGAGCCTGCAGCTTCACATGGGCAAGGAATCAGCAGCTCGGCCTTTTCTCCGGGCTACTTTGAACAGTTTTTCAGAACAGAACGAGAGCTGGGCAGAGGTGGTAATGGCGTCGTACTGCTCGTCGAGCATGTCATCGACGGAGTGCCACTTGGTCATTTCGCATGCAAAAGGATTCCAGTAGGCGACAGCAGAACGTACTTTGAAAAGGTCATCGTGGAGGTCAAGCTGTTGCAGAAAATTCCTCACAAGAATCTGGTCGCCTATCATTGGACTTGGCTCGAGGACCACCAGCCATCAATGTTCGGGCCCAGTATACCATGTCTTTGGATCTTACAGGACTACTGTAATGGTGGCGATCTACACAGTTACGTGCTAGGCCCACAGAAACCTCCTTCCACCACAGAAAAGCTGAAAAGTAAGATTCGGAGAAGGTCTAGAGGCGAGATAACTCCTCCTCATGAGCTCCGCGGGCCTAGTAAGCTATCACTAGACGAAATCTTCTCGTTCTTTCGAGACCTCACTTCTGGCTTGCATCACTTACACCAGAAGGGCTATATTCACCGAGACTTGAAACCATCCAATTGCTTGCTACAGCGCGATGATGGCAAAACCCGGGTCTTGATATCTGATTTTGGTGAGGTCCAGGCAGCTGGCGCCAAGCGAGTATCCTCGGGCGCCACTGGAACAATATCATACTGTGCCCCAGAAGTGCTTCAGCGCAATGCCGATGGTTCTTTTGGGGACTTCACGACCAAGTCGGACATCTTCTCGCTTGGCATGATAGTCTACTTCATGTGCTTCGGTCGGCTGCCATACACCAACGCAGACGACATGAACGAGGAAAACGAGGACCTGGACGAGCTCAAAGCAGAGATTAAGAAGTGGTCGGGGCTTGCTGAAGAAAGCTGGATGCGGCCCGATCTCCCTGAGCGTCTCTACAAATACTTGAAGAAACTGCTCAGCGTTGACCCTAACGATCGACCCGGTACCGACGAGATCCTGGCGAGCATCAAAGGTGGCGCTGGATTGGGCGAAGTAGTATGGGCGGCCGATGAGCACATTGCCCGGGTGTCTTCTGTCGATTCTCCAGCGCCAAAGGCAACATCGCGGCCGCGGAAGCCTCCGTACTTATCTTCAACAGGAAGGCAGTATTCGAGCGAAAACACTCGGAACACCCGAAACACTCGGTCTAGGAGTCCGAGCAAAGGACGCGAACGTGGCCAGAGTAGGGCTCTAAGTCCATTGACTGGCTCACTGGCAACACAGCCAAAGAAGATTGAGTTCCCCACTGCGAAGGTTGCACCTCCGGAGAAAAGTCCGCCTTTGATGCTGCCACCGCCAGAGACGAGGAGCGCGCGAGTGGTGTCCCACCCCCAACATCCTCAATTCAATGCCATAGTACGAGCTTCCTTCTTCCTGGCGAAGTTGCTATTTATCTCGGTTCCATGCACTCCATATGCTGCGAAGCAATGGCTCGTATATCCTCTGCTTGGGCTTGCGGCGCTGGATCTTGGTCTCGTCGCATTTACTATCTGGCAGTCGCTGTTTGTGCTGGCATTTCATATCCTAGTAGTGTTGGCTGCGAAGCAGTTCGACGGACTTTGCGCCAATGGGAAACCTGGTGCTATTTGGGCTGATCTCTGAATACTACGGAGTATATGGGCATTTCAATGGGTTCGCACGTTATCGATTATTAATGACTAGGTTAGCGAGGCTGCAGGCGATATTCGATAACGCAATGATTGTTAATTGATTGCATTATTCTGGACGGCGGACCTCGGCGTGCCGGCTTGACTAGTTCTAGTTCTAGTCCAGCCTCGACTGCCTCCCGAAGGCCGATATCTGTGCTTTGGCCTATCCCAGTATGCTACTGTACACAGACTACAGACCCAGAAATAAGTATGCATCTACGTCAGGAGTTTCGGCGCTCTGCCCAAGAGTGCTTATCCTTATCGCCGCGCGCCCAGCTGGTCTCTAGTCTCTAGACTCTACGGCAAGCGTCCAGTCGACGGCTGTGGTATATTATGCCGCCGTCTACACCATCATCATCATCATCATCATCACCATAGGTACATCAAGGTCTGTACTCACGCCGGCGACCATTCACTCTAACCTCCATGTTGTCTCACCTCCTTGCAGGCCTCCTCTGCGGCTCTTCCGTCTACGCTGCTCTTCTACCAGCCCATCAACAGGCAATCCAGAGTCGAAGTCCTGAACATGTTGTCGTCAAGCCGAAGATCTTCATCGTCTCGATGTTTGATCCCGAAGCAGAGATTTGGTACGGCATACCCGAGTTCGACATTCTCGCGCTGAATATTACGGTTCCTGGCTTGTCCCCGCTGTTCCCGGAAGTGCACTGTACTGCAGATGGAGATGTCTGTCAAGTCGTTACTGGAGAGAGCGAGATCAATGCCGCTACGACTATTGGGGCGCTTGTATGGTCGCCCAAATTTGACCTCACTCAGTCTTACTGGATGGTGGCGGGCATCGGGTAAGTACCTTGGCGATATCTGGTATGTTTGTTGCTAGGCTAATGCAGTCTAACTAGTGGAGTGAACCCAGAAGTCGCAACCATATGCTCAGTGACATTCGCGAGATATGCAGTGCAGGTAGCTTTGCAATACGAATTTGACCCTCGAGAAATTCCAGCCAACTTCTCGTCTGGTTATATTCCTCTTGGCTCGACAACACCGAACCAGTATCCCACTTCCATCTATGGCACCGAGGTGTTTGAGCTTAATCAGAACCTCCAAAAGCTAGCCGCCGGGTTTGCCAGAAAAGCGACACTTAACGACAGCGACGACGCGGTAGCCTACCGAGCCCAATATGCATCTTCCTACACACTCGGCGCAGCACCTCCTAGCGTAGTAGAATGTGACGTAGCGACCTCAGACGTCTACTACTCTGGCAACATCCTCTCGACCGCATTCGGCAACTTCACTACAATAATTACTAACGGATCCGGAGTCTACTGCACAACCGCCCAAGAAGACAACGCCACCCTCGAAGTCCTCCTCCGCGCAGCCGTCGACAAAATCGTAGACTTCTCTCGCATTATTATTATGCGAACCGCTTCGGATTTCGACCGTCCATACCCGGGAGAAGCAGCAACGACGAATCTCCTCTATGCCGAACAAGGCGCCTTTGAGCCTGCTATTAAGAATATCTATTTAGCGGGAATTGAAGTTGTCGAAGGGATCTTGAAAGGGTGGAATCAGACGTTCGCGCATGGAGTGAATGCGACTAATTATATTGGTAATATTTTTGGTACCCTGGGAGGTATACCGGATTTTGGTCCGGGCTCGATTTTTAATAATATGTAAGTTGTGTATGCGAATAGCTTGCTTTCCTACATATGAATGTTATACTGACTGACTCTTAACGCAGTCCTATAAGGAAGCGAAGCAGTAAAGGTAGGCGAGCTGCAATGCCAATAGCGCGTCTGACATAATAGACTATATGTCAAGAATGAATCCAAGCGACGTTCCCCCGATAAAGAAGTGTCAAGATACTACTACCTTTGCACTGGAGTGTCTATACGCAAGAAACTTGATCGAGTGGTTATAGGGATAAGTGCTTGTGTTTGAAGATGTTCATTTCTGATGATTTACAAACAACGGGTGCCATCTAGCCATTAGAAAGGCCTTCGGCCAAGTTTCCTGTTCATGGTGTTGAAACCCTTTTTCTTCTTCTTCTTCTTCTTCTTCATCGTGCTGAACATGTGTGTCCAGTCTAGCATCCAAACTCGATTATTGAATCCGCGTCATGGATGGTCAAGCGATCGTGCAGGGTGTTTGCATCACCAACATAGCGATGCCACCAGCTCATTCATGCACAGCGCGCGTATGGCCACAATCTGAACCCTGTTCTTTTTCTCTCCTTTGCACTCCAAAGATCCCGACGTAGTCTCAACACCAACCAAGCGTCTGAGCTGATCAGAATATCATCAGTTCGTGCTTGAGAGGATGTCCAACTTCTCAATTGCCAACTCCAACTTCTTCTTCTCATGCTCCAAACTCGCCCGCATCTCTTCACGCTTCGGGTCCTCTGCAAGAAGGACCACAGCTCGGTCAGAATCATTCGGGCGTAGGGCCTCCAACAAACGTGTCTTGAGACGGTTCTCAATCTGGTAGATAAGGTAGTCCAAGTTTCTGGCTACCGTGTCAACCAGCTGGCCAGAAGCGAGTTCGTAGAATGTAAGCGGCACCGCAAGCTCTTTGAGCTCAGTCTCGAAGGCTGGAGAGCGAAGATTCGCGACCCATACTGGATCGTTGACTTTCTTCTTACGCTCTTCAAGAGGAGGGACCTTGAGACCGTCGGCTTCCATCATTTCAAAGCGCTCTAACACACGAGCTTCTGTTCGGCCTTGGCGGAGCTCCTGGATAAACTCGTCTCGCTTAGCATCCCACCACTCCTTGCCGAACGTAATGGGTCTGTGGACAAGGCAGCTGATGTTGTGGTGGATAATGTCCACCTCTTTCTCGAAGAGCTCGTCGAACAAAGCGCGCATAACCAAGGCTATCTCTTCATAGAGGAGTGTGCCTTGACGGGTGGCTAAGGAGTTGGCTAGACAATCATTCAGCATACTCACAACGTTGCCCTCAAACTTGTCTAGAGCTTGCTGCGTAAGCTCACTAAGTCCAGAAAGCGATTCGATAGCCATATCATGAGTGATCCGAGGATCAGCAGCGTCCGGCAGCTGTGCATTCGGCGCGAGGTCGAAACGCTTCTTTACTTCGTCCAGATGAAACCTAGTAGCAGAAACGCCGCGAGAAACGCCAGTGTCCTGAAATGGAGCTTTCGCTTTGCGCTTACTGCCGGACGCTGCAGTATTGCGAGCAGGTCTGTTGCTTGGCGTTTGCCGTCTTGGAGTCACACTATAAGCGCGTCCATTCTCACCCCGGAAGCGCTTCGAAGGTGTTTCGTCCATCTCTTCTGAATCCGAGATATGAATGGCTGGCTTGACGTATCCGGGAGTCGACAACTCTACTGTAGGAGCCGCTGCAGCGAGCTGCATCTTGAAGTTTTTGAGATTGATTCTCTGGGCTCCGCGAAATAGGCTAGACTTACTGTCCGCGCTGCATTGAGCGACAACTGCTATCACCACCTTGTCGACGTCGTAGATCAGCTCTAGTGCAGGGTTGGTCGCCTTGCTTGGATACTCTCTAAGCTGCTGCTGAACATCCGTAAGTCGTTCCTGCACGCGCTGGACAATGTTCGGCAAGCTCCTAAGGATGTGCTGGATATGCTTCCGCGATATTGCCTCCTGAAGATTGTTGATACCAAAGCGTCCGGCGTATTGGGAGAACTGCGTACTCCAGGGCGGTTGCGAGAAGAACCATGCCTCCTGCGTACGAGCCTCTTGGTAATTCGGACAATTGGCCTCGTTCAGCTGGGCCTGAGACAACTGTCTCGTCATATACCACCCTCCTTCAACCGAAAAGGCTTTTGCGCCGAACATCTTCTCGAAGGACTCTAAACGCTTTGTCGTCAAAGCGTCTACGAGATCCGGCTTGGTGAGCACGCCTATGGCGCGACCGATCGCATTGTATTTGCGAAGGTATTTGAAAGCAATGCCATTGTGAAAGTCCTGATTTGCCGGGCATGCGATCACGATCAAGGCTTCCTCGTCGGCTATGTATTGCTTCAATATCACCTACGACCTGTTAGCATACGCAGTGAAGACGAAGTGACGGACGGGTGTTCAGACCTCGACAAATTCTGCAAGGTAATCGTCAGATGCATCTTCCTTGACATTGATGGCTCCAGGAAGATCGTAGAAAGCCATTTCCAGTAGATCGGGGGCTGTGATCTCCAAGCAGATTACGTTCGGGGCGAAGTCGACCTGAAATTCGGATTTTTCCACATCCGCTGCGCTGAGATTAACACAGTGGCGCCACGATCTATTCGGATTCAGGATGGCAACCTGGGCGCGCCGCAGATTGAGCTCCAATTCAGACTTGTTTGTGATCGTAGCGAACTCCTCTACCTGAACATCGCCATATGTCTTCCAGCCAGATAGTCCGGCGCTGTTGTTATAGCCAGGCAGGTACGAGTACGTGAACTGCAGACTGATGCTACAGCTCCACTTTGACACGCCTGGCTCACTGGCGTGAGTAGTGATGCGGAATGGACATCTCGTACAAGTTCCCTCACTTCGCGGTAAGGTAATGTCGCTCATAGCCTCGATCTGAATGCACCTTATGTTAGCAGCAGTAGCAGCATAGGTGCAGAAAGAAGATGAGCGAGCACTTACGATAGAAGACTTTCCAGCCGACTGATCTCCGATGCAAACTACCTTTGGTAGAGACGGCAAGGTAGCGTCAATGCCTAGGCACTGCAGTTCTTGCATCTTCTGTATAAGTTCGCGACCCTTGCGGCCGAAGAGGTAGAGGGGATCTGGCGAGGTCACGCCCGCACTGATGGCCTCCGCGCCGGTCACATCGATACCGGCCGCCGCATCAACTGAGGTCGCATCGGTCATCTCGGCATCAGTTCTAGCGCAGGTAGCGGTTGTAGCTGATGAGGAGGCGGTTGCTGTGTCTGTCATTTGCACCTCACCAGCGAATTCAGTGCGGTCCCGCATCTCCATAGTTCGGCGTCGCGTGGATACACCTGGTTCTCGCTTCATTTGGCCAGTGTTCGAGCAAGATGCTGTCGATGTTGTCGATGTTGTCGATGTTGTCGATGTTACCGAAGGGCTTGAGAGAACAAGTTGAGGTGAGTGTAGCCGAAGTAATGAGTCTTGTCGAAGTGAAGTTTGCCTAAGCAACCACCAACTTGGTGAGTCAGCATAGCAACGGCAAGAATGATGGAGAAGACGAACAGGAAACGCTTATAGGCACAGCTGTCGCCTAACACGACTATCCAGTTCCAGAAACGACTCGACTATGGAATGTGAGCAATGTCCAAGATGTAGGGGCGACTCATTAAATGGACTTGGATGGAGAAAATGGTCGAAGAACCGTACAGAAGAAATGAGACAAAGTGAAGAGGGCAACGGCGAGCGCAGAGATAACACTTCATAGCCTCGCCGTGACGGACGGCAGAATATGTTCACTCACAGAAGAAGCGTGCTCGCCTATGCCCTGGCAACTTACCTCACTCTCCATCTTCCTCCTCTTATATCATTCAGAGAGAGCCATACGCCAAGCTATACGTATCATCTGTAGAGTCCGTCTCCCATCGTCTTCGTTCCCGCGTCGTTCGCATTACGGCAGTTCCGGAGCTTGTACAGACATCTTGAACACACGTATCGTACCCGGAAGAACCAAGTCTCACGAGAACGCTTGACGACTTTGACCAGAGTTTCACAAGAGCTCTCCGTAGCAAGACGTGAAGTCGTCGTTCAAGCAGCATGGGACCTTCGTCAAAAAGCTTACAACCCGGTCGGGAGAGGGACCTACCTGGATAGTACCAGACATGGGCTATATAGGTTTTAGCCAATAGTGAGAGAACATATGGTTGCGACGAGCGTGGTCATACATACCCTCAGGGAACAGTATTGCCTTGCAGCGAATCCAATCTGCTATACCAGGAAACTGTGAGGAGTAGTTAGAAAAGAGTCGAAGAGCACGAAAGACCACTCTGGCTTGGCCGCCCAGTCTTTGTCATCGCAGAGTCTCCAGACTTGTGGAGGGAGAGGCAGAGTGCTAACCAAAGCCCTCTCAGAAATCACACGGCCGTCGTAAATTCACTGCGGTGCGATATACCAAGCATAGTCCCACTCTACGCAAGCAGCAAAAGACCAGACAGAAGAGACACTAGATATCCTGGCAGACCGTGGTGTGAAGAAGAGTCCTTAGGTATTGGGCGCGCACTCCTACGATATGAGTATTTCTGCCGCCAGCAGCAATTGTCATGAAAAGTCTTCCACTGGCACACTTTCGTGCGTCGGCAGGATTGACGCTGCCACCTCCCGCAACTGTTCTTTAATCCATTCCGTTTCCCGGCCTGATGTAACACCCGGTCCAATAGAAGCAGTCCTTCTCAATGTCCGATCGCCAATCCCTTCTGCGTTGCTGCTCAGTCCAGCAAACTTCTCGATATCTGCAATTCGACTTTGCACTCGTTGGTAGGTAATGCTTCTCCTGAGCGCATCTATACGATCCTGTATCACCTGCTTCTCGAGTCCTGCGAGCTGCTCTGCAAGTGCCTCGCCTTCTCGCAGAATGCTTGCTGAAGATGGGCGTCCCGCATCATTTATGCTACCTTGGTAGCGCGGGCGACCGCCGTCGTTGGGTCCATCTCTTTGAGCCATACTGCCGGAAGGGTAAGCCAGGGTCCGGTTCCAAGGATCTGCGGATGAAGATTCCTCAGGTATAGGCGTCAGAAGCGGCGTGCTGGTCGTCCGACGAAGACCGGGATGTTGTTCGTGGGCCATTGCCTGATAGTCGCGAGTAGTTGGGTCTTGTAGATAGAAAGCCGAGGCTACGGAAACTCCACTATCTCTCCATGGGCGAGGATCACCTGGTCCGTATATGTGCTCGCTGGAATGTCGACTGCCACTGTGCGAGCCTCCATGTCTAATGGACTCTCCGCTTGATGAGCAATAGGGGTGGTCGCGCCACCTCCGAGGCAGCCACTTTGGTCTTCTACATCTGCTGGCATGTCAGTATGCCTCGATACTTTGCGCTAGTCGCGGACAGCAAGATAGGGCGTGATGGTGGGTCCAATTCTCGAGCAAACGAGGTGGGCATCTGCAGCTGAGGTGAAGACGATGAGGCGACTTACGGTCCTGGTCCTCTATGCCGGTGGTGTCTTTGTTTGATTCTCGTAATCCGTTCCCACGAGGTCGCGACTATTATCGCTCCAACTGTACTGCACAATGTAGTCGCTAGTACTAACGGCTCGAGAGGCATCGGACGGCGCAATGCGCTCCTAATCGTAATCGGAAACTTCGTAGAGTGTGCTAATGAATGGACCTTGGACCTGGAATATGCCGCCGAGGCTGGAAGGGGCGCAAATCTTGTAGATGTGCGCGATGAGTGATGCATTTGCCGAGAGATGGTAGATGGGATAGCAGGAGGACTTCATGTTGTTGAGCACATTGCTATGCTGCTAATGCACAGCAGGTGTGGTTTGGTTGGAGAAGGAGAACCCATGGACTCGTGCTTACCTTGTTCAAAGCAGCGTATCGATGGCGGGAGATCGTGATCTTGAGTCTCGTCTTCGCATGTTGGTTTTGGCACAGTTGCAAAGCACAAGTTGGGCATACAGTTGCGTGTATGCATAGCCTAAGGAACGTGTGAGCGAAGCAGTAGAGCAGACTCGGTGAATTGGCCTCGATTTCCGCGGTCTGGCTGCGAACCCATTGGCGCAGCTACATGTACCTCACGTCGAGCAGAAGCACAGATGGGGGGGTATACGAGTGTTTGCCTGTGCTCCAATGTCTTCGTAACGCTATTTAACACTCGGAGTCGCAGGTATGCCAAAGAACCCCGTCGAATATAGGAGAAACGCCGCAAAGTGACACATCTACACGTACTGAGACAGCCAGCGGATACCATCGCCGTATCCCTGCCTCATTACGACCGAGCACATGAAGATCTCAATTGGCCTGATGCCATCAAGAGGTACCTTGCCCTTTCCTGTTGTCTGATAGAGTCCTAGCTCGTGGCGTAGTTGATCCTCGCTCACCGCGTTCGGGTGGTCAATCTTGTTGCCAAGAATCAAGAAGGGCGTCTTTGCAAGATCCTCCATGCTGAGCAGAGCATCAAGCTCCGCCTTCGATTCGGCGAAGCGCTCAGGGTCCTTGGCATCTACGAGGAAGACAATGCCGCTCACTTCGGGGAAGTAATCTTTCCACAGGCGGCGCGCCTGCTGATGTCCGCCGAGATCGAAGGTTGTGAAACGACAGCTGCCGACGCTCAGCTCTTCGGAGGTAGGGTGCAGGGTTGGCTGGAGGATGGCGACACGGTCGTTCTTGAGCATGTGGAGGAGCTGATGAGATGGTTAGCGGAGGTATGCGCGCGGCAGGGCGGTCTCTCGGGTAGCAAAGGACAGGACGTACAGTGGTTTTCCCGGCATTGTCAAGACCGAGAAAGAGCAATTTGGCGTGCTTGTTGGCCAGGCCCAAGTTGGCGAGCAAGTCCCAGACTACGATTCTGTCAGCGCCCGCGCAGTAGTTGCACCAGAAATATCCCTTCCGAACATACACCAATCGATGACCCACATGGCGGTGGCTCGGAGACTGTGAGAACTATTCGCAAGGTCGTAGAGGTATACTGGAAGGCGTCAAGTCTGCAAGGAACGGTGGAGAGAGGTGGAAGAGGTGGTGGTGGGTGGTGGTTGGTGGTAGTGGTAGTGGTTGTGTTTGTGTAAAGTGTAGAGCAAGCGAGATGAACAATCGAAGTGGGAGGTGGCCGATGGGCATCGAGACCCTTGAACGCTGAGATTCACACGTTACCAGATGTCAGTAGAGGAGGTCAGTCTCCGTCTATCGTCTACCACTTACTGCTTGCATGCGATTCTCCTGATCTCACCATCACATACACACCTTTACGCTCCTTGCACCAGATTGTGTAGACAAGGAACATGGCCTCCAACACGCTGGTACGGACATGGACTTCTGATATGCCATGCGCCAACTAAATCATGTCTACAGCTTGATCGCCTCGTCGGACTCGCCATGCTTGTCCTCGCTTCCACCGTCTTCCTCTACTACACCATCTGGACACTCCTCATGGTATATAGCCTCAATGCTACTCCCTCAATTAATCGCAGAGCACTAATTCCCTCCAAGCCATTCGTCGACGACTCGCACCCCATACAACAACTCTTCCCTCCTCGCGTCTGGGCCATTCGCATTCCCGTCATCCTCCTACTCGTCGGCGGTGCTGTAGTGGGCAGCTTCCTGGGCGTAGTCATGATCAAGAGCAATAAGAAGAAGGCGCTCAAGGCCAAGAAAGCTGCGGCGAAGGTGCAATAGACTGAATTTGGGGCACAAAAGGGGAAGCGTAGGCGTCAAGGGCTTTTTGGGAACTGTATGGAGTTGTACCGTTGTTGCGGTCGCGCGGGAGAGCGGACAAGCAGTCACTTCCAATGCCAGTCATGACACTCCGCAAGAAACAACCAGGTAAACAGGCTCGGGCATAAACATTCGTCGTATTGGAAATCGTGGGTATCTCTGAAGAAACGTATGCCTCCGGCTGCAGTAAAACGCCGGCTTCACAACAACAGCAACAAGAAGACACAAAGCTCATCTCAATGACTGATCAGCATCTCTCGCCTCCTCTCTCAACCCTTCCATCTGCTCCGGTTGCAAAGCCTTAACACTGCCATTTAAATCCTCAACCACACTTTCCAGTCCCCCCATCAACCTCTCAATATCCCTTTGCTGCTGCAACACCCTCTCCATGATCTCCTCGTTCTCCCTCCCCAACTCCTCCTGCCTCTCCTTCATACTCCTGTCCCACTCAGCCAAAGTAGGCGCCAAATGACTGATATACAATTGCCGCGCCGGTAACGTATGCGCCGGAACAGGCACCTCCTCATTCCCCTGCACCGATTTCCCCTTCCTCCTCCTCGCATCCTCAATTAACCGATCCAATTCATTCAAAGAATACACCACATTTCTCTCTTTTAGAATCTCCTCGAATTCCTTGCGCATACTCTCTCCCAGTTTCTGTGTAAACTGTTCATGCAAGAGTTTGACAGAGCCCGGAACGCATTTCGCTGGGGTCGGGAAACATGCGGCGAAGTTTGTGTAAGAGCATGTTTTGAGAATGTGGTTGATGGCGTCGTTGTAGAGTTTGTGAAGGGCTGTTGCGCGTGGACCGGGCGTGGAGGGCGTTGGTGGTGGGCCTGCTGGGGAAGGGGAGCGCGATGTTGCTGTTGTGGGATGTTCCATGTCGGTTGTCATGATTGGTATGGATGTTGACTACATGTAGTTGATCTTAGGAGAACGATTTGAAAGAGGGACACGAAGGCGTGTTCGGATGGAAGAGTTCAGTTGTAGGTCGCGTGGGTGGAGGGCGGGCGATTGACGCGTTGACCTAATGCGGTTAGAACGATACATCACATCCTTCAGGTTCACTTCTTTAGCATCAAAGTTACAAGACTCGATTGACATGGCATAAGAATAACATCTTTCGACATGATCAATCTCTATAGCTTCGCCAAAATCCCCTTTAACCCACCATTCTCTCCACCACCCATCACAATCTCCTCACTCCGATAATCCGGGTTGAAAGTAATCTCATTCAACGGATTCCGTCTATGTGCCCGATCGAACAAATCCTCATAAACCTTGCCATCAAATCTGCCCAACGCAGAATCCAACAAGAAATCCGGAATCTTCCAAGCATCTACAAGCCTTACAGCGTGCGGCCGGATTTGCTTCATCAAGTCTTGGATTTTGGCAGGTACGCGATCGAGATCTTCGTCGGAGACGGCGTGGGCTTTGACGAAATCGCGCGCTTCTTCATCCATGGTGAAGAACGCGAAAAGGCGGAACTGGGTTGTGAGATGCTGTTGGAGAGATGGGGATATGGATTTGTTGCGAACCAATGCCTCGTGAAAGTTGGTGACCAAGATCGATTGTGATTCAGCTAGGCTGATCTTGCGAAGTTGGATGAGCATGTCGTTCCAGCTCCGTTTGTGCTCGATTCGTTCCACGTATGCGCGATGTGTCAGGTATCTGGATCGTCGCTGAAAGGCCTTGACGAGCTGCTCGTCGCTCTGGAAAATATCGCAGAGCTGAGGTTTCTGGTGATGGTCATTCTCCAGCCAGTCTCGACAAGCTTGTTCGATTGCATCCTGTGGCTTGCCTTTTCCAGCTACGGCGGCTTCCATGCGTTTGATCAGATAACTCGCAGTTTGCTGAGTGATCATCCAGTTATCCCCCTCCACAGTTGGCTTTGACAAATAGTCATTGTTGAATTGCACAAAGCCACTGGAATACATGAACCCATGACCGCCCATGGCTCTTCGACATGTTTCAATGCTATTGGCTGCCAGTTCTGTGCAAAGACTCTTCAGACCCGATGACTGTGCGTGCAGGATAGCAAGCTTGCTAAAATCCCCCTGATCAATCTCTGCTCGCGTGCTGGAGTAAAGAGAGTGCATAGCCTCTCCTGTAAAGTGAAGTGCAAATGCTGTGGCAAGAAGTGGGAGGATGCGGATCTGAACTGTTGGATAGTCTAGTACTGAAAGCTCTGGACTCGACTTGTTCTTGCTATCGCGGTCTTGGAATTGTCGTCGCACGGTGCCATACCGCACTGCGATTGTCACTGCTCTCGCCATGATCAGACGAGCATGCATGATGATGACAGCTCTCACATAGGTCAAGCTACCATATACAACAGCGGGATTGGCTGGGTTCGAGTAGGTGCAGGTATTCGGATCCACGCGCGAGTAATTCGAGAGCATCGCAGAATGTGGAACACGAAAGTTGTTGAAGAGCATATACCTGTCGTAAACGGATAAACATCAGTATCTGTGATTCGTCACATTCCTTGTCTCCATATGCTTCACGACTGAGGAGAGACCAACCCATTGTCCATTGGAGCATATCCATATTTCGGCCCAATATCGCCTACAATGATTCCCTCCAGAGGCTTGTGAGTTTTCAAATCGCGAATCTGGACAATAAAAGGATGAGGACCCCGATTAACCAGTCTCGACGATTCCGCCGTCGACTCTGGAACGTAAAGTTGCGCCACGACGATAGCATGATTAGCTGTCCTGCCCATGGTCCCATTCCACCACTTCGATGCCGTGAGCGTAGGACTGTGAATGACGAATTCCTTTTTCTTAGCATCCCAGGTCGCGCGACACTCCAGTCCTTTGACATTGGAGCCGTGCCCGAGCTCAGTCTGCGCATAACATCCAATCGCGTCCCAAGCACGAATTTTCGGCAACCAATACTCTCTCTGTTTGTCGTCGCCCTGCTCTCGTACAGTAGTTTCGAACATTTGCGTATGTACCATACTGAACGAAGTATTAGCAATTTGCATAAAGTACCGTAAGGTAAGGTACATGTATGTATCAACGCAAAGTCCTGCTCACGAACGGCAAGGAAAACCACCAAAGTGCGCAACTTACTACGGACTCACATCATCGCACAAATAACTCGCTATATTCTGGTCTTCCTGATCCCAACCATATTGATCAGCCAAGCGACGCAATTTCTTCGCTCGCGCAAGTCCCAGCTGATATCGATCAGGTCGAGACAGATTGGGCTGTTTGACCTTGTTGAACAGCAAGTCGTTCTCCAAGAGAGGCAGAATCTTTTCTTGACGTTGAAGGAAGTCATTTCGGGAAAGGAGCAAATTGGCCAGCTCGTCCACTGCAACATCTGATTGTCCTCGTTCCTTGGCTAGAATGTCAGGGCCAGTAGGTGAAGCAGGCTTGAGGTTATCGGCGAAATCGGGCATCGTGACTGTTTCTAGGTATACAAGGTGTTTGCTGTTCTCTCGCTCTCACGTCTTGTGCATGATAATCATCAACAGGAAGCAAGTTCGGAAAACCATGCCCGTCAACTTCATACCTCTCCTACAATATTTTAACCATAAAGTCTACACGTAGATACCTCATGTTCAATAATCTCTCTACCCGAGGGAACTGGTGCCGATTTAGCCGATTGCCTTTCAAAGTCTATCCACGAAGGCGGGGCTTGACACGACATACCAGTACCAACGCAGTCGCAAGCAGGCATTGAGCAATAACGCGATTTCAACGCTGACAAGACTTTCTTGTGATAAACAACATCACAGACAACGTGAACCGACCCCTTTGGCAGTGCGTCAGCTCCTCCATGGGCCCGACTTGGCCATCTATTCAAGCCATATTTCGAAAGCTTGAGCGTATCGCAGTAGACTCGAGCAGTACCTACGAAAGCGAGCCTGGTGCGGCTAACCAAGATGAGATCTTGCCTCTATCAATATTGGTAGAAGAGCATTCGACAATGGTCGACTACGATGATCGCACGCTACACGTGCCTCCACACATGTCCTTCGCATCACTGTCAGAGAAGCATGTTCTTCCCTGCCATCCATTCTTCAATAGATTGGTCCGGCTAGCCCATGCAGTTCCTCCTCGGATATGCATTCGAGATGACAATACTGGCGTGGAGGCGACACATCTGCAACTTCTAACTGACGCACTTGCCTTTCGGAAGCGAATATGGCAGAACCTCGGCGGCGATGTGCAGAAGGCCTTGAACCAGAGACAGGATGTGTATTTGGCGATTTTGGCACCAGGAGGATATGAGTTCACAGTCGCGATTGTGGCTGCGTTGGCGCTTGGCGCGGCTGTCGTGCCATTGACCACTGCACTTCCTCCAGAAGAGGCGTTGTATTTTGTGATGAAGTCGCGAGCTGCAGCACTGCTGGTCTCTGATGGTGCCCTCCGCCTGGGACTATCAGTGGAGAAGCTGGTCAAGGATCGCGACCCGAATAGTCCATTCGTCTGTGTTCCAGTGGCATCTTCTTTGCGCAACATGCTACTGCATCCGGCTGAGATCATCGTATCATCTGATACATACTTGGATGACAATGCCGCCGGCGTTGTGATATTCACATCGGGGACGACTGGACCGCCCAAGGTAAGAAGAGTCCCATGCATTACGGGCCTCGTGCGCGATCATCTTATTGACTTGCCGATAATTGATGCAGGGAGCCGTGATGCGGCGGGCCTTCATATACGACGAGGCAATGGGAGTTGTTGACCATTACAGCATCACAACATCGGACGTGCTCCTGCACGTACTCCCAGTGCACCACGCAACAGGTATTGGTATCATGTTCTTCCCGTTTCTCATTGGGGGTGCTGTCATTGAATTCAAAAGTGGTTCTTTCAGTCCCGAATGGCTTTGGGAACGCTGGAAACACGGCGGCACCACCTTCTTCTCTGGCGTGCCAACACTTTATATGCGATCGATGAGGTACTTTCAGCAGAACCTAGCATCGCGATCAGATGCACAGCAGTACATTGACGGTGCACGTGCGCTCCGTGCTTGTATATGCGGAACATCGGCTCTGCCCAAGACCATAGCAGATTGGTGGACGGTTCTATTAGGACGACAGATCCTCCTGAGATACGGCATGACGGAGACTGGAGCAATATTCAAGGTCCGCGTAGGAGATGATAAGGTGCCAGATGGTTCCGTCGGCAAGATTCAGCCAGGCTGCGATGTCAAACTATCAGAAGGCGATCAGGGAGAGATCCTCGCCAAGAGTTCTGGCATGTTCAGCAGATTTCTGTTTGATGCCGAAGCCACTGCAGCTTCGCATACCTCTGATGGATACTATAAAACCGGCGATATCGCGAGGAGAAAAGGCGAATACTACTGGATTCTTGGACGCGCATCAGTAGATATCATCAAGAGTGGTAAGAGTCGATAACGACGACTTGTTTGCTTTGGCTGACCTTGGGTGCTCTGTTCACAGGAGGCTACAAGATCAGTGCGCTCGACATCGAACGCGAGCTTCTATCTCTGCCATATATCGCAGAGGCAATGGTTGTCGGGGTTCCCGACGATGAATATGGAGAGCGTGTAGCTGCAGCAGTTGTGCCCAAGAGCACGGCCGAAATGCCTTCGAACAAAAGTGACAGTGTCGCAGACGTCCACATAGCACAACTGCGTAATGATATCCGGCATCGACTTGCAGGCTACAAGCTGCCAACCGTATTACGCATTATCAAAGATGAGCTCCCAAAGTCTCCAACCGGAAAAGTGGTGAAAAAGACACTGTCGCCACAGTACTTCCCAGGCAACTACCGCGACATGCCCGAGGTCCAGGTATGGAATCCTGGAAAGAAGTTGAAATTGTGAGGGGACTACATGATAGCCTCTCAGCAAAGTTAGAAAGCGTTCCCAAGAAAAAACGGATGCAATGACAATGCATGCATCAATGTAGCCGCTCAGCAGGATACAAGATGTGCCGATGCACTGCAATCGAGTATGTTGCCAGTATTTGGGAAGGAGATAGTGACATAGCTCCAGATGTAGTTACTCAAGCCCGAAGCAGAAGAATAACCCTCATGAGCACAGCAGAAGCAATAGGGTGTAGGGTGCGATAATGTGGCAGCCGGACTTGTTGTGCGACAGGTAGTATACGCAGGAACGGCCATTAAAACTTGATAAATCGCCATTCGGAGCAAACCGCTGCCTATGTCTGCGCGCCCGTGTGATATCTTGCATTCTCGAGCCTCGCAGCGGCATGTCCTATATCGCCCCGGTATAGAAGCACGTGAGTGGTATCGTTTCTCAAGCTGATGCAAATTTTGCTTTGCGGGCTTCAGCAGCAGCTTTATCACTCTCAGTCATCCAGCTAGGATATCCTCCATTCGCCGACTTGTCACCCTTAGCTTTGCCGCCCTGCTTTTTCGTCGCGGCCACAGGTGCAGGTCCTTTGCTCTTCTTCCTAGTCCCACTGTCATTGGCATTGGCCTCCCGGCCTCGCTTCTTCTGCTTTCTGTCCTCTGACATTGGCAAAGCCTTGTTCAGATCGACGAGACCAGCTAGATCGGCTGTTCCAAACCTCTTTGCGCGCTCCAGCTTCTTTAGCTCTTCGTCGTCCTCCGTAATACCAAATCTTGCTCTTCGTGCCTTGCGCTTCTCAATCTCCTCGTCAAGTGTGCGCTCAGCCAGGCCGGCCTTGAACTTGGCGCTCTCTTCCTCATCGCGACGCTTCTTCTCTGCTTCGGCATCTGCTGTCGACGTATCGGTGGGTGCTGCAGCTACTGTCAGGTCGTCTGTCTCTGCGGGATCGATTGCCGCTTCCTGGTTTGGCACAGCTTGCGGATTCTTGACGGCGCCTTGACCACCCGCAGCTATAGCGCTTGCTGCAGCTTCTGTGGTCGCGGCTTTGGCAGTCTGTGTGGCTGGTTCGTCGTCTTCAAAGTCGATCTCGTCTTCGTTGTTTGCAGGTTCCTGGGACGCCTGCTTCGCGTCGTCCTCCTCAAGACGCTTCACCAGGTCTGCTTTCTTGCCGCTGTGCGGGAGATTGCGCTCCTTGAGCAGCGCCACCAGCTCGGTGTTGACCTTCTTGGCGTAGTCCATGGTGATTGAGTGATGATGGAAGTGCTGATTATGTCGATGGACGCGCTTGTCAAGCGCGACCGAGTGCACGTGCCACATTTGTATCTCACCCTTGCGAGAGCAGAGCAATGGTTGCCAGCCACTTCCCGGTCCTCGCATTTCGAAGATAAAGACGACTTTCAGAGCACATCACAGAAGGCTCGAGAGGGACTCATCATTCGCGTGGACTTGTCGTGAAAGTTGTAGCTGAACATATCATCAGGCATCACTATAGTGCATACAGCGTTAATGCCATGTTTTCCGAGCTGCGCGCGATCTACACGCACTCACAACCCCCCTTGCGATTTGTAAATGATCACGGTGCCATGGGAAAAAGATGTTGAGAAAGGTTGTATTAACGGACACTCCTTCGTTTCTTCGTAATCCAGCCGCTCCTACGCCCAATCGCTTGAAATCCTCGTCTTCGTCGCGTGCTGACACGCCCAACCCTACAAATTATCACACGCACAGCTCCCTCTTCTACTCCCCGCACAAGTTGTAAATCTTCTGAATATCCTTCAACTGCTTCTCAAAGTCCAGCTTCAAATCCTTGAGCAAACCATCCTTGAAGTCAAAGATCCAAGCATGCACAATGGGGAACTTCTTCTGCCCATAACTCTGCTGAACAGCCGCAGTCTTCACCACATTCCTCGCCTGCTCCAACACATTCAACTCCGCGAGTCGATCATATTTTTTATGCTCATCCTCAATCGCGTCCAACTCCTGCTCATGCAACCGATACACATCTCTGATGTTACGCAGCCACGGGTTCAAAATACCCAGATCCGCAGGTGTCATGGCAGCTTTCACTCCTCCACAGCTGTAATGTCCTACGACGACAATGTGTTTGACTTCGAGATGGCGGACGGCGTAGTTGATGACGCTCATGACGTTCAGATCGGTGTTGCAGACCAGATTGGCAATGTTGCGATGAGTGAAAATCTCGCCTGCGTCCAAGCCCATGATTTCGTTGGAGGGGATTCGACTATCTGCGCATCCGATGTAGAGGTAATCTGGTTTTTGGCCCGAAGACAGCTTCGTGAAGAATTCGGGGTCATTTTTGGCTTTTGCGGCGGCCCATTTCCTGTTGTTTTCGAAGATGTTCTCGTGAGAGGCCTTCAGATAGTCGGGAATGTCGGAGGAGGACGACATCTTGGTGGTGGAGGAGCAATAAGCCTTGAAGGTGATGGGATGGAAGGAAGTAGCGGACAAGATGGGAGCAGCAGTAGTCCGTAGAGGGCAACTTCCGTGGACTGCAGAGATGGCTCTCCTGAGTGCAGTAGTGGGAGTGCTTCGGCAGAGCGTGTTTAGCATACTAGAGCTGTGAGGATGGAAGCAGCCACATATATGCCATGTCGTCAGAATTCTCGCCGGCTCGGAGTATTTGTTTTGACGGTCTTGGTCTGCCAACAGTGCCAAGAGTCGTGGGGCATATGAGTTGCAACTTAGTAAGGTGTGTACACGCATCTTACGTTACCCAAGACAAGGCAACTGACGATCGTATCTAACAACTCCGAATCTTGAACAAACTAGGAGAACATCACAATCTTCCCAGCAAATTCCCACTAATCCATCGTAGTATTCTCGTTTACTCTTCAGTACCGTATAGTACTATAATAAACGTGACAATTGATTGCTTGACCAGCCTCCACGCAGATCCCCCGCGGTCTCCCCAGCTCCGCTCTGAAGTCGACGATTCATAGGTATAGACACCTATGCAACCCCGCAGAGAACAAACAGCTTATCAGATATGCGCCGCATTTTTGTCTCAGCTTTTAATTACTACACAACAGCGTCTTCAATTCTGCCGAGTAGGTATCTTGGCATTTCTATAGCTTTGTGCAACTCCGGAGACCTTGACATGACGGGCCCCGCTCCTCCTGTTTTAGGACTCCGATGCGCGGGGACGCTGTGAGGGCACAGGATCGGACGATGAGATAAAGATATGATGTTTTGTGGCTGGAACTGTGATGATTTCATGAACTCTGTCTCTCTCTCTCCTCTCTACTGTGCTACATCCACAGCTTGGTTCTCCATAAATCAGACCAACGCCGACTCTGATTAATGCTCAGAACTAGATAACAGGTCCTGCTTTTTGTACCTCTTCCGTAGCTTCATCCGAGTACTTCTTGAAGTTCTCCTGGAAAAGCTCTGCAAGCTTCGTAACCTCCTCCTTGAGCGATGCAGTGCCAGTCCAGCCCTTGGCCGGGTTGAGCAATTCATCTGGGACGCCCTCGCAGGACTTAGGCACTTGCAGGTTGAAAGTCTCATATGTCTCGTACTCAGCCTTGGCCAACGATCCATTGTGGATGGCGTCCAGGATAGCACGAGTGTACTTGAGTGGACACCGCTTACCGCCAGTAGTGGCTCCTGCACCAGTCCAACCAGTGTTGAGCAACCAGGCATTGGTGTTATGTTGTGACATCTTCTCAGCAAGCATCTTAGCGTAACGCATTGGGTGTAGCGCAAGGAAAGGTTGTGCGAAGCAAGATGAGAAGGTGGCCTGAGGTTCCGTGACACCCTGTTCAGTACCAGCCATCTTAGATGTGTAACCACTGATGAAGTGGTACATAGTCTGCGCACTACTCAGCTTGGAGATCGGCGGTAGCACACCACGAGCGTCGCAAGTCAGGAGAATGATGTTAGAAGGGTGGTTGGTTGACACGCAAGGAATCTTCGTGTTCTCAATGTATTCAATGGGGTAAGCGCAGCGGGTGTTTTCCGTCAGTGTTGTGTCATCGTAGTCGACGGTACGAGTCTCAGGATCGAAGACGACGTTTTCGAGGATAGATCCAAACTTGATGGCATTGAAAATATCCGGCTCCTTTTCGGCAGAGAGGCCAATGCACTTGGCATAACAACCACCCTCGATGTTGAAGACGCCCTTGTCACTCCAGCAGTGCTCGTCGTCTCCAATCAAGGCACGCTTGGGGTCTGCAGAGAGCGTGGTCTTTCCAGTTCCAGAAAGTCCGAAGAAGACAGTTGTGTCACCATCCTTACCCTCATTGGCGGAAGAGTGCAGCGTCAGCACGTTGTGCTTGACAGGCATCTCGTAGAAGAGGACAGTGAAAATACCCTGTTACTTAGTTAGGAAAAACAATGCAATCATTGCACGATTACCTGACTCACCTTCTTCATCTCGCCAGCATATTCGGTACCCAGAATGACCATCTCCTTCTCCTGGAAGTTGATGGACACGGACGTGTTTGATGTCATGGAAGTCGTATATCTGTTGGCCGGGAAAGCACCGGCATTGTAGATAACATAGTCAGGGTGGAAGTGCTCCAGCTCTTTCCGCGAGGGACGAATGAGCATGTTGTACATGAAAAGGGCATGGTAAGCACGCGCGCAGACAACACGCACGTTGATGCGGTAGCGCTCGTCCCAGCCAGCAAAGCCATCAATGACATAGATGCGGTTGCGGGTGTTGAGGTAGTCGACAGCACGTTCGCGGTTAATGCGCCAGACCTAAGCAAGTTGTACAAGTTAGCAGGGGCTGGTAACGCCAAGCCATGCAGACAGTAGATGCAAGTGCATGAGGGCCAACAGTCCCCGCCGATCGGGCCCGATGCCATGCGGGGCAACGAATTCTTTGGAGCTCGGCTCGGCAGTCCGGTATGACGTCCGCAGCCAGCCGAAAAACTCTAAGCAGGGCTGCCCCGCCGGTTCGCGTTGGCGGTCGATGGGATCACGGTCGACCGCATCGACATGATGAAGCGAGGTCCATGTACATGTATACCTCAAGGTACCGTATGTAGGCGGGAAAACAGCAAGTGGTGTCTCTTACCTCTGGCGTCATGGGCTTGTTCACAGGTCCCCACCATACATTGCTCTCAGAGCCCTCCTCTTTCACGATCCGCTTGTCTGAAGGAGAACGGCCAGTCTTTGCGCCCGAGTACGCAGACAACGCGCCGGTAGATGTGATGGCAGAGCCGGTTTCGTACACGAGGGCATCTTCGTAGAGGGCCGCTACCGAGGGGTTGGCAATCTGCAATGCAAGTGGTGTTGTTAGCGTGCTTGCTTTCCCCTCCACCTCACATGCGTGCGGGCGTGGGAATGCTGGAGGTGTCTTGTCTTACAATGGCCACACGGTCGTAGTCAATGTGCGCTCGGTCGTGCAACTCCTCCTCAATCTCGGTATGCTCATGTCGAGGCCTAGACGCGCGCGCGGCATGGTCAGCACAACAACCTCTGTCCCCATCGGCGGGAGCAATGCAACGTACTCGACACCTGTAGGGTGCAATGCCGTCTGGTTCACGCGAGCAGCCATAATGATAAGGTAATGTGCAAGTAGTAAAGTATCAAGAACGAGATGTTGTCTGCGGTTTGGGAGTGGAGAGGTGGTTCAATAATGAGGTCGAAGAAGTCAGAAATAATACGGATAGAGCAGCAACACCGCTAGAAATGCGGAGGGAGCAGAGCTTTGTACTTTCGCTGTGTATGATCGAGCCTCGCCCAAGTCGACATGCCCTCGGGACATGATCCCTTGTGATATGATTTAAGCCCCACGAACGCCAAACCAACCCGACGAGCTATTTGACACACCGTAGGCGGTGATTGGTCGCTCGTTCGCGACTCCGTTTGTACCCGACAGCTCCATTGCGGTGCTCACGTGCGTCCACGCTTACGCGCCGCTTGTGCATCGGGTGAGAACGGAGCCCGCTGTAGGTGCGTGATATCTGACTCCTAGCAACGACTTGGGGTACGAAATCTGACAGGGACAGCTTCCGGCACAGAGGATGCCATATTGCATTGTGCACATTGCTGCGTCGCAATCAACGGCCTCGTACGGCTTTGCATGCCTCGCTAAGGTACGCTTGTCGAAAGGCCTGCATTGTCAGTTTGGATAAGGTAGGTATGCTGCAATAATTATCCACGCGGGGCACTACCATCCGATACAGAGCTCAGCGGGAACAGATATTGAGAGACAAGTTTGCAAGGTAAGGTAGTATTAGGTCTGGCGCTTCCTTGAAATTTTGGTCTGTAGGGCTTCAAAACTGAACGCTAGCAATGAAAACCAACGGAAGTGCCCACATCCTGCACCTCCCTCTCATTAATGCAACTCGCAGGGTACCGCCAGGAGCGTCGATAGACAATTTCCCTGCGAACGGTGTTGAAAAACCTTCCCTCCTCCCATGGAACAAACGCCACGAATGGGAGGTCCTGTGTCATGCAAGATGCCACGCAAAGGCTGTCAGCTTCGTGTGCGCATGTGCTACGTGGCGAGTCTGCTCATCACCGTCATATATCTCATAGGACACCTGATAACCAGCCTGAGTCCTGTGAACCGCATGTAGTTCAGGTCTTGCTCTCTCTTCATCCTTGACCCGGTCTACCAACTAATCGTGTCGTGCTGTCTGTTAGCTCGATACCTCGAGGCGTCGTACGTGTCCTCATTCCTTCGCAGAGTCGGTAGTCGCTTCATCGCCAGTGGGGACGTCTGTTGCGTCTGACTCTCCTTTATTGGCATCTTGCTTCTCGGCAAGTCTGACCTGTTCACGTGTCTGGTCGCTGTCATTCTCTTCCTTCAACTGGGGATCGTCCGATACCGCAGCAATCTTCACACCTTCCGATGGTTCCGTCAGAGGTGGCAGCGCGCTTGGAGTCGTGTCGGCCACGAAAAGGTCCTTTTGCACTTCGCTGAACCAACCGCCGCGCTCCCAAGAACCCGGCTGGTAAAGATTTTCCCGCCGAACTTGACGATCTACGATGCCCTCCATAATTTCTGACAGTCGCCCAAAAGCGATCGGCTTGAGTATCCAGCCATCAAAGCCGCTGTCGATATAATGAGATCTGTGCTTCTCGATCAAGGAAGCAGAGACGGCAATGATAGGCACGCGGCCGTTCATGGCTGCTCGGGTAGAGAGCACCTGCGCAGGATGGGACTTCTCAAAAGAACGAATCATTTTAGTGGAAGTCAGGCCATCGACTATGGGCATCTGTGGAGCACGTTAGTATTGGAAAGCTCGGAAGGGCGCTATGTACTGACCTGCATGTCCATGAGAACAATGTCAAAGAAGCCTGGACGGTCGCAGTAGCTGCTAGCACAATCCTCTCCGTTTACCGTCAATGTCACCTCGTGGCCAAGCCTTTCCAATCTCTTTTTGATGATGCGGCTGTTCACCGGGTCGTCCTCAGCCACGAGTACTTTCATGTGTAGGGTGTCCATCGCAGATTGTTTCTCACTAGTGGTATTGGGGGGTTTCTCGTTTAGCACGGGCGGAGGCATAGGTTTCTCTGGTGTCGGCGGTGAACTAAACTCATCCGGCATCCTCACGGCGCGAATGGGCATTCCAGAGTCCATGACACCGCTTCGACTAGATTTTGCAGGCTTCACTTCTGGAAGGTGTTCTGGCGCAAGTGCGACGTCTCCACTGCCAGATCGCTTCATCGGCGATGAGATACCCTTCTCAGGTCGTGTACCCGTATGCCGTCTGTTCAGACGTGAATCCACGGAAACGCCACTTCCACGGCTGTTCGTTCGCTTTACACTGTTCTCATGCCAACCTTCCACTCTGTGAGGTTCCGAAATAGCTTCTATCAAGCGATCTGCCTCGCTCTTTCCACTTCGGTTCGAACTTTTGCTCATGCCACTTCGACCAGACCTGTAGCTGCCCAGACTGTTTCTACTACCAACACTCTCGGCGCTATTCTTACGCGGCATACCAGGAGGGCTGGGAGCACCTGGAGTGGCACTCGGTGTGGTGCTGCTCCGTTCAATGAGAGTGACCATATCTTCCATAGGTGGAGTTACTGGCTCCGAAGACTTTTCAGCATGTGGTGTGACCGATCCTTGTGAGCCTTCAGCTGGGAGAGCTTGCTGTTTGCTTTCGTCATCCGAGATCTCGAAAGGGAATTGAATGACAAAACGAGAGCCTTTGCCTTCTTCGCTTTTCAGACGGAGCTGGCCATTCATATTGCGTATGATACGCGCCACGACAGCAAGACCCAAGCCCAGCGTCCTGCCCTCGGCAGGTTTCGCAGAGTCCGGCAGAGACTTCTTGGTCACTACTGGTTCGGAAAGCAAGTCATTCGTCTCGCTCTGCACTTGTTCCAGTTCTCGGAAAAGCGAATCGAGCTTCTTGGCGCTCATGCCGAGGCCAGTATCGACAAAGCTGATCTCTACCTCGACATGGTTATCAGTGCGAGAGGCAACGTACATGTCCACCTTGACACTGCCCTCTTTTGTGTTCTGTATCGCGTTTGCGGTGACATTACTAATGGCTTGACGTATCTTGCGCTGGTCTCCAATGACCTGCCGAGGAAGACCAGGATGGTCTGTGACTTGGTAAGCGATATTCTTGCGTCGTGCGTCGCCTTTAAACATGTCTGTGGCTTCGTAGAGGGTACCGCTGAGGTCGAAGACCTCATCCTTCACAAGCTCACCGCCCTCCTCTGTTTTGGTCAGATCCAGAAGATCATTGATGACATAGATCAAAGATTTCGAAGCCGAGTGAGATTTGGCGAGATTTTCTCTTGTTTCCTGATCAAGAGTGCCTTCGAGCGCAATCTCTAGGTAATTGATGATAGCATTGAGAGGAGTTCGAACCTCGTGAGCGGAATTCGCCAGCAACAGTCTCGTCAATTGACTGTTCTGCAATGCCGCTTCCTTCTGCCTCCAGACCTCGATGAATTTTCCATACACGAGACAAAGTACGGCAGCTGTCTCGATCTCCTCTTCCGTCCATTCGCGACATTTACCAACGACCATCTCGCTCCAGGTTCGAAAGCTCTTCCGAGGCTCCAAGTAGCCTTCTGTGCCTTCCTTGACGAACTTTTCGTACGGGTTGCCTGCCCATTTGACTTCTTTAAGTTGCCCCTTTCGGAAGAATACGATGAAATCCTGGCCACCTACGGATAATGGCACAAGCAAAAGACCAGCAATCTCCTTGAAGCCGGGTGGATAGCGAAGATCTGGGAAATCCTCTTTAATGTCCTGGGAAGTCATAACATTGGTGACACACCGCATTCGCAGGTACTCGAGCATGGCCAGAGGTTCTTGTGAGCCATTTTCCAGGTGGCCCAAGATTTTTGTCTCATCACGGATCGATAGTAGTCCGAAGTCGGCATCGAAGAGTCTGAGCAAATCCTCGGAAGACGCAATGATGTAGCCTGATGGATTGCTCTGCGTTGGGACGGTATTGATCAATTTGCGCGCTTGAAGTCGTGATGCATACGACAGACGCTCAATGTTGCGTGACGCCGAATCTCCTACGAGTCGACACATTTTGCGGATAGGAAACGAGACTCTCATGCCCTTTGATCCATACGAGTGACAAGCAATCAAGCCCCAGAGCTCCTCGAACGCATTAATCGAGATAGACATTGATGACCGCACGGCCATGTTTCCCAAATACTTGATGTGAATCGGAGACATGGCCCGTAAGTAGGAGTATGTCAGATCCAATGGGGACTCGAGATCTTCCATTGTCCGACAAACGAGACGAGCAGTCTCTTGATCACGGTCGTACAGCATGCGTACCTTGTTGACCTTGTAAAGATCGCGGGCTTGCTTGGGTATATCAGAGGCGGGGAAATTCAGTCCTTTGTACAGATCTTTCGTTGCGCGCGGATCCACGAGCTCAGTCACCACTCTGCCGTTCCAGTGTTGATCGAATTGATAGACCATTACCCGATGGAATCCGGTCAATTCCTTTACCACGCCCACCAGTATTCGTAAGAACTTGTCAAGATTGGGTGCAGCTGCAAGTTGCTCTTGCACTTGACTCATGATGTTGAAAACCTCCATCGCAGCAGCCTCTCCTTTTCGTTTTCGAGCGCTTCGAAGGACACGCAGAGGTTTACTAGTATTCTGCGTGCTCTCGAGATACTCTTCCTCGGTCGGTCGACTGTCCAGTGTGTCTTCGGGAGGTTCAGGTGTCATATCATTGGGAGGCACTAAAGGGTTAACAGGATCGTCTTCAAGTTCAAATTCGCAAATGATCAGGTTCGGATTGCGTTCATTGATGTGCATGGCGCACCAGAACTTCTGACTCTTGCGTGATGGATTGCGAATAGACATGGTGAATACTTCTGGGCCATTCGTGACGACATCGGCGTCCTCGTCACGGATGAAATCGACATGATCCAGTAAGTTATCCGCCTGTTCGTCGGACAAAATGTCCGTGAAGCTGTCAAGAGAGAACAGCTGCTGTGGCGTGAATCCAATGAGGCGTCTGCAGTTCTCGCTGACGATTCGGACTACCAGTTTTCCTTCCTGCTCCTCCTCGAGTGCTATCAGAAGGCCGAAGCCTTGTACCGCGCCAGGGATGTGTATGGGCTCGTCCTCGCAACGCTGCAGCGTCTCACCGTCCCGTCCGGTGATGATAGCGTGCCCACCGTCTGTCACCACATGTTTGAAGCGTGCTGTGACTAGCGGACCAGTGTCGTCAATGCTACTCTTGGTACTCATGAAAGAAGGAGCCCGTGCTGATGACAGACGTCCGTTGGAGTCCGTATTGGTGTCTCTGACGCTGCCTTCTTTAACACTGCCCACGCTGTCTGTGTCTATCATCATATCATTGAGGGTCTGCGGATATGTTATCTTTTGCGCAGGACTGCTATGCTGTGCGGTGCTAGCAGTGGACGTCGAGCCTTGTCGACTTGATGTGCCCGCGGCTTCGCTGCCTCTACCCTCGCCCGTGTGCCTACCGCGAGCAGAATGGAAGGCCTCGGCGTTGGACATTCGCGACGCCGAAGTCTGGAAATAGCCATCTGACCTCTCGCTCTTGGTGAAAGGAGTCGGCGTAGGATCGACAGACACAAAAGAACGTATTGGGAACACACGATCGGCAGCTGCAGGACTAAGCGGCGCCTCAGCATCTTGACCAGATGATGGTGGCCGGTCGTTGGCTGCACTAGCTGGACGATGTAGCAAGTCCTCAATGGGAATGTTCGAAGGTCTATTCGTGGTTGGAGGTTCGTGGTCCGATGCGGCCGGATCGGGGGCGCTGGGAGTCGGAGTCGTCATGCCCTCGCTCGCCGTGTCATTTGCTTGCCGGCCTCCCTCCTCCTCTTGCTGCTGCTGCTGCTGCTGCTCCGACGACGCCATACTGTGAACGTCCAAGCTCGGGTCCCTCCCGACGTGAACTACGTGCTACACAACGACCTAAAAGTCCTGGCCGAAGCCCGTTCGCCACAACGTGCGACAGCGGTGCCTTGACATGAGACTCGAGGCACGCGATGCGCTACTGAAAGGACTCCCCGTCGTGCTGGTGTAGGTAACGGGGCCGCGTCGATGCCGCTGGGAGAAGCTCAGGTTGAGATCAATGCGGCGGACAGTAGGACGACGGGGGGATTGTCGGCGCGCGGGCTGGCTCGAAGATCCGATCTGGGGTAGAGTGGTACAGTACTAGAGTGGTACTGTACAGTATGTACTGTAGAGGAGTCTAGGAAGGTATGGTGGGTCGTGGGTCGTGGGCTGCACGTGAGGTGGACGGCGAGGGCAGAGTGTGCAAGGGCAATGCAATAATGTCGCCGACTCGCCACTGGATGCAGGTTCAATGATGTTGCTAGTAGTAAGGCGTGCGGTTCTGATGGCTGCCGCAGAAGACTGGAGGCGTGCCGTCTCGCCGTACCGCGCGCTCGGTGCAGAAGTCCGGACCCAGCTAGAACTCAGGATGATGATGTAACGTATTTCCACCTCACGGTCACCTTCAGCGCCAAGATGTAAGAAGCGGTAGAACTAATGCCTGGCAGAACGCCTTGTGTATGTGTGTACGTTATGCCGCTTGCATGTGACCTTTGATGTACCGCATGTAGGTAGGCTGCTATGTACCGTACCTTCCTGAACGCACGCATGCACGCTCGCTCGCCCGAACAGCAGAAGCAGGATTGTCCGCAGCACCTGGTATCGCCGAGAGATACGGAAGCCACCACTACCGCCGCCGTGGCCGCCGCCACCACCACCATCACCACCGCCGCCGCCCTCGCCGCCAATCCGAACCCCTGCAGGAATGTGAACGCCTCATCGCGATTGGCCAGGCGTTGGTGAAAACATCCCCGAGCTTCGTTGCAATCAATGATTCTCCCTTTCCTTCTCTCGATGGATCCCAACAGCAGAAGCTCACTGGTCAGCGAGTCGCAGCACAGTGACACGTGACATAGAACACACTCATCGTCCATGTACTGTGTTGTGTTGTGTCAGTATAAATGATGGTAATTCATGTCTCGCGCCGCGGCACGAGCCCTAACTAAGTGGTGATGAGGCTTCAGGCTACGGAGTAGAACTATACCTTAGGTTATGTACATGTCTGTGGCTGTAAGCCTGTAAATACATATACATGTGGTGGACGTGCAGTTCAGTTGTGGACTTCTCGTATCGCTATCATCCTCATCATCATCACGACATACTGAACAAATTATGGTAGGTACAGCACATTCATGGACCAATATCATGTTGGGTGTGGTTGTACTCGATTCTCACGTGCAGACGCTCGCCAGTCGCCACGCTCGCCACTTCCAGCTCTTCGTCCCTACATGTACCCTACCCTACCTCTATCGTGATCATATCGTCAGCCCTTATATACACACATCCGCCTCGCTTCAGGCGTATCCCACACCATTCACAGCCTTCATACATACATCCTGCCAATGCGGTATGGCAGACGACCATGACGCCGACAACGACGATGCCCTGCGACTCGCCGTTCCCGCTCTCCACCACAACCGCACGCTGAACGTGGTATTTGCTTCATTAGGATGTGACGACGGCAGGATCGTCGAAGACCTGCTACCGACGCTCGCCAGCCTGCCCGACGTCTCCCTCAGAGCCATCCTCGATCCTGCCTTCTGTGGCCAGGCCTTCGTGAACGCCTCGACCTCATGTCTGACCATGCCGAACATCATGCGCCGCGCTCCAGCGCCCAATGCTCTCGCTGTTGAAATGGAGGCAGCCGAACTGTGTGAGTGGGCCGACTTGCTGGTTCTGGCTCCCATGGATGCTCACAACCTCGCAAAGATGCTGCATGGACACACGGATAACTTGGTATTGGAGCTCATTCGCAGTTGGAACGTGTCCAAGAAGATTCTGCTGCTACCCGGCATGTCGTCGCGCATGTGGGAAAATCCCATGACAAAAAAGCAGCTCACCAAGATTCGCAGGAAGTGGAATTGGGTGCAGGTGCTGCAGCCTATGCTATGGGCTTTCGTAAGCGAGCAAAAGAAGTTGGTATCCTGGGAAGCTGCGGACGAGCTGGTGGACGCGGTTCGCAATCAGGTGGATTTGATCAATATTGGCGCAGGGCTGGATGTTTCGCCCGATCATCCTACTTCCTTTCCCACACCATCGAAAAAGACGGGCATCTTGCCGCCCGAATTATGGACCATGATCATGGACTACACGGGTGACTGGGAGCTAGCTCAGAAATTGCATATTTTTACCAATTTGAGACCAACTGCGGATTGGACTTCTCACACCAGCCCGCAAGGCCCACGTAACTACATGGAGACGCTGGAGCTGACGCTACTGCGTGGCAACCTCTCCGACGTGAAGCATTTCATAGCTACGCACAGCGTGCCGCGCTGGCTATCGAAATTGTGTATCAAGCTGATCATGCGCTTCGCCATGACTGACTTATTGGCTCACCTGGAGGCCAGCCACAAGGATCTGTTCTGGGCGACATTTGGCCAAACTTTCCTACCTGACAAAGCTTCTTCTGTCTTCGGCAGAGCTGAGATACTCGAGTACTGGAGAACCTCCCCGTCGTTTCTTAATAAGGAGTACAATTGCGAAGCGTTGGACGGAGCCTCCCGAGCAGGGTTCGTGAATATCTTAGAATGGTGGCAGCATTCTGGTCTGCCACTAAAGTTCACCGAAGCAGCTCTAGAACAAGCGAGTAGCCAAGGCCACATATCAGTGCTCGAGTGGTGGAAAGCACAATCAACAGCCGTGGACGATTCCAGCGTCAGCGTGGATTCGTCCAAAGTACGCTTGAAACCAGGCAAGAGCATATGTTACGCAACGCAGAATGGTCATACGGATGCGGTACGTTGGTGGCTACATTCAGGGATTGCCTTTCCTCATGAGGACACTGTCGCAAAGCTCGCCAGCACGCACGGGCACGTCGATATATTGCAAATCTGGCATGAACTCAAGGGTTCGAAAATGATCTTCGACAATCAAGTACTTGTTGGCGCGACCAAAAGCGGCAACGTCGCTGTTCTGGAGTGGTGGAAACAGTCCGGACTCAAGGTCGAGTATAAGACGTGTGATGTGGAAGAGGCTTTGGAAGATGGATATGAAGGCGAGCGCGGGGTTCAGGTTCGCAGATGGTGGGCTCAGAACGGGCTCAACTTGGGCGTGGGAACCAGTGAATGGATGAAGACCAAGGTCTTGAATTCTTGATTGAGAAGCGTTCGAGCGAGCATGGCGTTGGGGCCAGATTGTATACGTGCACTGTGACACGAAAGACGGGACGAGCAGATAGACAGACCCCATTATAGAAGCTTATTGTCTTTTTACCTATCTCTGAACCAGTCACCCAGGGCCATTGGATCTGATGCTTTCTTTTTTTTGTTCGAAAGGTCACGGTCATGTAGGCTCAGTATTTGGAGGAGAATGTGAATGCTGACTAAGCATTTCTTCTTCACTCTGCCCTGCTGACTCAACTGTCCAGACCTCACTTTCAGTCTTTTCCCGCCGCAAAGATCGTCTTTCTCTCTTACACCACCAGATCTACAACGAACGCTCCCAAGGCCTGTTGGACAAGTTTACCGGGAAGGGCCGTTATGCTGACTGGCGCTGCAGTGAAGGCGAAGAGCAACGTTGGAGAAGTAGGAGAGCAGGTGACAGGCGCCAAAGGTGTGGACAGCAAACGATCTTTCGTCGCATGTTCAGTTTCTATTCTGCTTTCCGGCGGTAGACGGAGTAAGGTATGTTCGCCGCTAGGTATATACATGTAGACAACCCTCCGCCGGACAGCAAAACGGTAAATAGCCGAAAATCTTCAATTTACTATATACTAACTAACACCTCGTCTTTTGCCCTCTGTTCTTGATAACAGTATATATCGTCCGCGGCATACTATTGATATCGTTGTTTATCTGTTTATACATAGTAAAATTTAACGATAAAGTGCCTTTTCGTGGACATTCTCGCGAGTAAACCAAGCCCTCTACGGGTTTACCCGTTTACCGTTTTGGTGTCCACAGGTT
>KZ104950.1:1303-16884 GCA_000504405.2 Mycosphaerella sp. Ston1 | reverse complement strand
CTCTCTCCTCTCTCTCTCCTTACTTATCTATCTAAGGAGAGAGTAAAGGAGGTTAAGAGGAAGGAAGGGAGAGAGAGAGAGAGAGAGAGATTTATAACTATAAGGGACTAACTAAGGGAGAGAGAGGGAAGAGAGGGAGAAGAGAGAGAGAGAGGGAGGGAGGGAGCGAGTAAATTACGTAGTATAGAGGTGTCGAAGAGCTCGGGGGTGACGTGTGGCCGATGGCCACTCTGGCCGACCGTCCTTCATGTTCCTTGGCAATCACGGGCTCTCTCTGTGCATCCATCCTCTGAGACATCGTCGCCGCAACAATCCACATACGTGTCGTCGTGTACCTGGGGGTCAGATGCCGCCACAGAGCAGAGGCACGCCGCCTAAGCATCAGCAGCCAGTGCCATCCGGCTTCCAGAGCAAGTCCACCCCCAACCTCCCGACCCTGAAGTCGCTCGACACTCGTACCACCACCAGCAACAGCCACCACCACCGCGACCACCTCCACCACCACCACCACGACGCCCCCGCGACAGCCACCTCCTCTGACGTTTCCGGCGACAACATCACATCGCCCTCCGAGCCCGCTTCCATCGAAGACTTCGCCCTCGACTCCGCCCTCCCCTCCCTCTCTCCCGGCTCCACCTTCGACGACGACGAGGACGACAACGACGACGGAGCAGACTCAGCAGAGGGCGAAGATGGCCACGTGCCAAATCTCCCCGCGCGTCCCATCTACCACCACCACTCCCGCAGCCATACCTATCTGGGTCCTTCTGCCTTCGCGCCTCCTTTCTATGGACGACCACCAACCCCCCTCCCTCCATCTCCCTCCTTAACCTCACTCCTCCGTCCCAATTTCAGCACCCACAACAGCAGACCCACCACACCCGACCCTTCTAGCGACGAAGGCGGAACCACGCCTCACCATACCCGCGTGGGAGGTGGAGATGTCACAGGCACTCAAACTCCCAACTCCGCCGCAGCCTCCACTCTCGCTAGCACAGATTTCCGCTCTGCAAAACAACCCATCCCCCGCGCGAGCCCCAAAGTCCCCACGTATGAATACTACGGCTTCACCCTCTATCTCACGAGTAGTCTGGCCTTTATCGTATACTTACTCTGGTCATTCCTGCCTTCTCCCTTCCTCCATCAGCTGGGAATATACTACTATCCGAATCGCTGGTGGGCACTCGCAATACCGGCATGGACGGTCATGCTGGTGTTATACATCTATGTCGCGCTAGCAGCGTATAATGTGGGGTACTTGACTATACCTCTCCAGAGGGTAGAATGTTTGGTTGACGAGGCCGCGAACGTAGCTGTTGTGGATAAAGGGGGAAAAGTGATTAGGAACCATGAGACGGCAAGCTGGAGTGGTGTTGAGAATGGGAATGGAAGTGCTGGGAAGTCGGGAGGAGGAGGAGGAGGAGCTGGAAAGATAAAGAGTCGACAGTCGAGTACGAGTAAAGCTCAGCTACAGCTACAATCGAGGAGTAACCCGCCTCCCGAACTGGATTGGAGGACTTTGTGGACTGAAGGGACCGATGCCGTTATGGACATACCGATTGGAGGGGTCTGCGAGATACTTTATGGTAATTATAATGACGACGACGATGATGATGACGGTGATGAGGATTACGAGTGACGAGGAGTGGGAAGCAACTTGAAGTCTTCATGTCGTGGAGCAAGCCCTGATAGACATGTCTTCCATCTTCCATCTTGCAGACGGACAGACATTCCCATAAGATTCTCCTTTACGTAAAGTGTGGGCATTTCCCAGATTCCCGTTTATCCAGCATGACTCTCATCATAAGCCCTCTCCCCGGGTGCTCGAACCTTCTTCAAAGCTCTCTTATTTGCCTTCCCATGTTTCTTACTCAATCTCAAATCCGCCGGATCGATATTATTCTCCAGCGCAGTCATTTCCTTCAACTTCCTTCCACTCATTTCTTTGCCCTGTTCGGAATACTTGTAATGGAAAGGTCTCACGACATTCCCGCTCCCTTGTCCGGCTTTGAAGAATTCTTTCTCGAGAGCAGCGCCCTTCTTTCCCATTGTCTGCTGTGGAAGCAGCGATGCCTCAATCTCGCCGTCGTTCATCAGTGCCATGTCATCGGTTCCTGCGATAGATGTGATGTCGTGCGCTGCGAGACGGGCACGGCGTTTCTCAGGGAGATGCGCCAAATCGTACAATTCACGATTGAATTGCTTGGGGTCAATTGGTGGCTCTGGGGGTGGATGACAAAATAGCAATTTCCCCTTGACGTAGTCTTTGAGGACTGTTCGAGCAGCACGAGCTTCATCGGGTTGCCCGAGACCTTGAGTCCAGAAACCTCGAGCGCGCGCGAAAGATCGAAGGACTTCTTCTCCTGTGGGCAGACCGGTACCTCCTTCTTCGAGTGGTCGGGTGATGATCTTCATACCGTACAGAGCCTCAAGGTAGTGCTGTGGGATGCGTTGGGCGACGAGCGCACCTGGGCCAGTGTACTCTCGTAACTGGTCGATGGGAAGCACGCCTGCGAGGACCAGCTCGGCTTTTGTAGTGGCAAAGTTGGGGAAGACCAAACCAGGACAATCGCAAAGAATGACTTTGTCGGACAGGTGGAGCGTTTGGAAGTGCTTGGTCTTTCCGGGCGTGGCAGAAACAGATACCTTCTTCGCGCCGAGTAGGGCGTTGATTGTCGACGATTTTCCGACGTTGGGGTATCCTACAAGACCGATGGCGGTCTTTCGCACCTGTGAGTCTTTGCCGGTGGGAGATGCGGGGGAATGCTGCAGAAAGAGCGCCTCGAGGTCGTCTGTGGTCAAGATGCGTGTCTGCTCTTCGAGGGACAATTGCTCCTGCGGTGGCTCCGGGGTTGGGTCTGCTTCATCCCCACTCTCCTCGTCCTCGTCGGACCACTCTTCGTCTTCATCCTGCTGGTCCTGAACCTTCATCTTTTGTGCCTGCTTAGAGAGATCTTTCATGCCTGCCTCAGGGTCAATCTCTTCTTCGACATCGTCCTCGTCCAGCTCATCTGAGTCTTCCTCAGACCCAGACTCTTCCCCATCTGACCCATCCCTCGCCTCGTTCATCTCCTTTGCTAGCTCAGCAGAGAAGAATCGGAACGCGATTCCTCGCTCGTGAAAGTACTTGGCCCAGGCCACTCTCTGCGTCGGCGTCATCATATCGGCTTTGTTGATGAGAAGCAGGTTCCTCTTCTTTCCACCATCCAGCTCCTTTACGTAGCGCTCCAAATCGGCACAGCGGTACAGCAGAGGATTCCTAGCATCCACAATCTGCACCACCAAGTCCGATCGCTCCACCACACGCCACAGCTGTCTCCAGACCTCCAAGTTGCGCTCAAAGGGCGTCATAAGCAAGTCGTCCACCTCTTGAACCTCGGCCAGGCCTCTCCTCCACTCCAGCAGACTCTCTCGCTCTCTCGTGTCCAGCTGCATCGGTGTGGTATCCTTGTCCCACTTGGGTCTCCTTGGCACCGTCAGGCGCTCTCTCTTCGCATTCTGCTTCCTCACCACGCCTCTTTCCTCCGCCTGGCTCAGCAAGTACGGATTCTTCTGGTCGGTGTGTATGATTTTCACATTGTTCATCTTTTCCGCTGTAAAATCTGTGCCGGCCAGTTCAGCAGTGCTGAGAAACTCGTCGAGCGCGCCCTGCTCGGTGACGGAGCGCATCTTGACCCATTCGGCCTCTTTCCTCGAGTTGGTGACATACTCGACGCCGTTCTGGTCCTTGCGCACGATGCTGCCGTCGGTCTTCTGCTTGGCGCTGCCCTTGTGCATGTTGGTGTTTTTGTTCTTGCCGAAGCGGTCGTTCATGAGGCTGTTGCCCAGCCCCACGGCATTCTTGCTCTTTGCCAGTACCATATTGGGCGGCTGTGAGTAGGTATGTGTTGGATATGTGCAGTGTTTTGGAGAGGAAGAGAATAATGTAGAGGCGAATCTTCTTCACATGCCCGCCGCTAAAATTGCGTCACAGAGCGGATTTTATAAGGGTCTTCCATTCTCCCCCACCATTTGATTTAGAATTTGATGGGGTCTGCCCAATGTCTATTCTGCACCGACAACTTTTTTTTCTGTACTGTCGAAATAACTTGCGCACAACACCACAACTATCATCTCCAGCGAGGGTACGAGAGAACAGTTGATCGACATGCCGCGCCAACGCCCGTTCTCCAAGAAGACGGCGACGACCTTCAACCTCGTCCATCGCGCGCAGAATGACCCGCTCATCCACGACGAAAATGCGCCGTCGATGGTGCTGGCCGAAAAGGCTCAACCACGACGTCCCACGCAGGACGACTATTCCTACTCCGCCGCTGGCTCCGTCTACTCCGGCGCTTCCTACAAATCCTACCGATCACAAAAGACGAAGCAGCGAGGCGATTTGGAAGGCGAGTTTGGGCAGAATGTGAGGAAGAATGAGGGCGAGGCAGCACAGCACGGTGTCTTTTACGATGATACGTCGTACGACTACATGCAGCACATGCGAGACTTGGGAGGCATGGGCAGTCAGTGGGTGGAGGCCAAGCAGGGCGATGACAAGAAGAAGGGCAAGCAGAAACTGGAGGACATGCTCGCCGATAGTCTCCATCTGGATGACGACGGAGCGAGTATGACGAGCAGTACAACGAGCAGTGTAGCGCGAAGTCTGTTTCCCGAGGAGATCCTACCGAGCGAGTTCGTGAAGAAGAGGTCGTATCAAGACCAGCAGGATGTGCCAGATGAAATTGCCGGCTTTCAACCAGATATGGATCCACGACTGAGGGAAGTGTTGGAAGCCTTGGACGACGAGGAGTATGTGGACGATGACGAGGACATCTTTGGACAGCTGACCCAGGACGGATATGAGCTGGAGAGAGATGAGTGGGAAGAGGGCGCCGACGGACAATTTTTCGACGACGAAGAGGATGAAGGCTGGCAAAGCGACGACACGATCAAAGCACCTGCAAGCCCGCGGCAAATGCCCCGAGAACTCCAACTGCCTGACGGAGCGCAACTAGAGAGTGCTGAGGACGTTCTGCCACCCGAAGATCCCCTTGCCGAACCTACAGCAGATCCCGCAGCAGGCGCTTGGGATTTCATGAAAGAGCACAAGGCATCCGCTGTTACCAAACCCCAAGCAGCTGCTCCTTCATTCCACGACGCCTCCCTGATATCTTCTCTTGCGAGTGGTCGGCGAAAGAAGCGCAAAGGAGCGAAAACTTCCACGACCAACTACTCCATGTCCTCATCTGCTCTCGTGCGGAAAGACGCACTACGAACCCTCGATGAGCGCTTCGACAAGATGGAAGAGAAATACAGCCTGGAAGAGTTTCCCGAAGAGGAAGAAGACGAGTACAACGCAGACGTACAATCCCTGGCATCTGGTATGACTGGCATGTCCACCGCATCCCGTGTGAGCAAAGCCTACAGTAACGTATCTGGCATGAGTGGCACTAGCAACATGAGCAAAATGTCGAGTTATTCGAGGGCGAACGACGCGGAAGCCCCGAAGCTTGTGAGGAGTGATTTGGATGGTATTATGGATGAGTTTTTGAGTTCGCATAACAAGGCTGGCAAGTATGGTCAGAGGGTGAGGAGAGGTGCTCCAAAGACCGGCATGGAGCAGTTGGACGAGATACGGCAAGGTTTGGGCGCTGCGAGATTCGGGAGCAAGACCAAATCGAAGAATCATCAGCAGGTTCCTGTAAAGATAGGGTAGAACCTCCTTTACTCGTTTCCTTCGAGCAAGCGAGCTGTTGTTGGCGTTTCTCTTCATTTCTGTTCAGATACCCAGTCAGAATCATGGCTCATAACGAAATACAGGCGTTGAACATCCGCATGAGTATCATTGTGATCACAGCATATCAATGCCTTGATCTCGTATTGGTTGGAAAGATCCACTTGAACAGCCGACAGCCAGATGGAAGTGAACTACGACTTCAAGTCCTCCAACAACTTCTCAGTCAACGCCAAAATCTTTTCTTCCTGCAATCGCTTCCCTGTCAATTGCAGACTGATCGGCAACCCATGCGAGACCTCCGCATCATACTCCCTCTGCGTCTGCGCATCTACATCCCCGTGCGCATGCACATTCAAGTCCACTACATCCTTCTCCTTATCCACATAAATCCCCGTTGGAAACGACACAGAGCTATAATCCAAAATATTAAAGATGCCAGTGTAGCCCACATGTCTGAATTCCCCATTCTTCGGACTGGCATAAGGAGTCGTAGGCCCCAAGATAGCATCCAGACCTTCCACGGCGGCCCAGCGATCCAGATATCTCTTACACAGCGCCGTGCGCTGCTTTTGCCACTGCCAAATCTCATATCCCGTCGCTGCGTTCGCTTCTTCATATGCCTTCATTTCCGGTCTCCAAGGCTCATCAACAGGCTCGAGAATCTTCTCGCACGAAATTCCTCCATCTGCAAGGAAGAATTTCCCCAAAAGATCAATCGCTTCAGCATGATCTTCAGCCGTCCACTCCACAATCTCATACCCCTTCGCTTGAAGTTGGGCCACAACTTCACGCAAAGCTCGAGTCACCGGTGGCGTAGGTCTCACCATACCATTATCCCACAACACACCAATTTTCGGCTTCTCCTTCACCTTCTCCGCCTCTGCCCTCCACGGAATCTCCAAACACTTCGGATCGCGCTTCCACGGTTCCGTGCCAATCACATGTCGGGCGTATAATCTCAAATCCCCAATACTCCTCGCCATGGGTCCGTGAACAGACGCCACAGCCTCCTGCCCGGCCAACGCGGACCGCGCATCGAAATGCGGAAATCGACCAAAACTCGGTTTGAGCGTGAAAATCCCCGTGCAAGCTGCGGGGATGCGTAAACTCCCTCCGATGTCTGTTCCGATTCCCAATGGTGAGCCGCGGAAGGCGAGGAGAGCAGATTCTCCTCCGGAAGAACCTCCGGAGGTGGTGAGGCGGTTGGAAGGGTTGAGGGTGCGGGAGTAGCAGTTGTTGACGGTTTCGGCGATCATCATGGCTGTGGGGACGTTGGTTTTTACGTAGGGGGTTGCTCCCAGGGATTTCAAGGTGCTGACAATGGTGCTGTCTTGGGACATGGGATCGGTGGCCCAGTGGCAGAATCCGACGGAGGAAGGGTAGCCTGTGATGTTGAAATTGTCTTTGAGAGAGATGGGGAGGCCGTGGAGAGGGCCGGTTGGTTTGCCAGTGCTTTGGAATTGATTGTCGAGTTGTTGGGCGCGTTTGATGGCGTCGGAGAACATTATGACGGTCAGACAGTTGGTCTGGAAGATGTCAAATTGAGGTTTGTGGAATCATGTATGACGACGTACCACTTGATGAGCGAGTGCTGCTCTTTTACAGAATGCAACAGTAACCTCTTCTGCTTTCCATTCCCCGGTGGCAAGTTTGGCTACAATTTCCGTAGCCAGCGAGTCTGTGATGGCTAGCTCCTGTTCACTCAAGATGCCGCTTGATGCTGCTACGCCCGTGACATCCAGAACATGATCTCCTGGTAACTTCTCCTTGGGAATCTTCCATTCTGAGGGTATATCGTCCAGGACCTTTTGTCTTGCTTTGGCTGAAATCTGTTCCCATTTCGACTGAGACATTGTTATCTTTTCTATTTCTTTTTCTTCGTGCGTAGTAGTTCTGTGGAATGACTAGAAGCAGATTGAATGTACGCTGCGGATAGGAGATTTGGTTATGAGGAATTATCAGGAATCCTACCAAGGTATAACCACACTACGATCGCCTGAGGTATATATGTATTCAAGCTGGCCGGCATTAATGATGTCGTGGCCCTGAGATGGGCGGACTCGAGTTTGAGCTATCCAGCCGAGTCAGTTGGCCTATCAAAGAGGGGCAGAGGGGGTGAATAGACACGCCGGTATCACTACGGTATACCATAGACGATGGAGAGCAATAATGCTTTTCACTTCACCCCTAGAACAACACCGTGGCTTATTGAGACCGACCAAGATCTACGAAACAGGTGGATTTATATCATAATACTTCCATACTCCAGCCATTAAGTCTATGTATCAGCCTTTGCAATGGGAAGCCGTGAAATGGCATCACAAGAACCACTACCACCGCCAACCTCACAAGAACAAGCCACAACCTCCATACCAACAGCCCTAGAAGAACATGCTATACCTATACACTCAATACCATCGTCGACGACGATGAGCTTCAACCCATCCCTCCACAGTCTCCTCCTCCTCTCCGACTCCGCCCTCCCCCTGGGCTCTTTCGCCTACAGTTCCGGACTAGAATCCTTCCTCGCCCACCACAACATGTCTGGTCCCAAATACCACGAGGCGACCCGTCTTTCCGCTTTCGAGACATTCCTCGAACAATCCCTGCACAATATCGCCTCAACTTCTCTCCCCTACCTTCTCGCAGCCTGGCAAACTCCCTCGCAGCTCCTTGACCTGGATAATGACATGGACGCCAGTACGCCCTGCACAGTAGCCCGTCGAGCATCCATCAATCAAGGCCGAGCCTTACTCGGTGTCTGGGAACGGGCACTATCATCAGCTTGCGCAAATCCCACCTCCTCCGCATCAAAAGCATTGAACAGCTTCGCAGTCGCACTAAAATCTCCCGCAAATGATCCATTCGGTCTACCCCCTCAAGCCCATTTCGCCCCCCTCTTCGGCACCGTCTGTACCGCTCTCTCGCTGTCCTCTCACGAGACGGCCTATCTGTTCCTACTCAACCACGCCAAAGCTGTGCTATCAGCTGCCGTACGAGCTAGTATTCTCGGACCATATCAAAACCAGGCGATTCTCGCTAGTGTCCAATTGCAGAAGGTTATTGGCAAGTGTATTGAGTCCAACGAGGGTAAGTCGTGGGAGGAGGCGAGAACGGAGATTCCGACGATGGATTTGTGGATGGGAAGGCATGAGTTGCTGTACTCGAGGATTTTCAATTCTTGAAAACACAAATGAGTCTTCCCTCTGTGGCGGTCCGTTGAGGCAATTGTCTTTTGGCACCAACACAGCAGGCTGACCTGCGTACCTGTATGTTGGTTACCTTATATCGCACTCACCCTTCTGCATGCCCAGCTGTGATCTGGCATTACCTCGTTCGATCCTGAGGCGGACCAGGCTATGGGTGTGTAGTCATTCAAAGTGGCTCAATCCCGACCACTGGCGCCGGTCGATTCGAGATATCGCATCAACTGAACTGATTTTATCACGTCCGGCGATAGCAGCATCTGTGCTCGAAGAAGCCACTATACTTGCAACTTGGTGGACTGAGGTGCACAAGTTGACCACGAGCTCTGCGAAGTGTTCAAGATTGATAATGCATCTTGCTCCAAAGTGATGACGTTCTACCACTTGCCATACCATATCCATATTACTCTCAGAATCTCATACCCTGCTCTGATCCTCTCTCCTCCACGTCAATATTTGAGCTAGATTTGATGGGAGCTCGTTTCACTCGAGGACGCCAAGGCTAAGGATTCCACAAAAAAACAGAAGTGGCAGCACAAAGGACACTGGCCGCTACAAGAGGGAGGCAAAATAACAAAAGGAGAGAGGATGCATTATTGCATCAAGAGGGAATCGAACCCCCCCCTGCTGCTTGGAAGGCAGCAATCCTAACCACTAGACCATTGATGCACGCTTATTAATCATGGTGTGCTGAGTCGTATATTAGTATATAATGGCTGCTTACTAGCAAGACGCCTGGACGCCATCGTTTCTGATACAGCATCATCATTCCTAGCTGGATACCACTCAAGGAGACCACAACATCAATGACACTGAAGACCATCCCCCAAGTCATAGATCATAACATAACAGCCCTACCCCTTCCTATAGCTTGCATCATCACCTCCAGCATCCAACTCAACAGGCACAACCTTCCCACCACTCGGCAACTCTGCCCTAACCGGAATACCATCTACTTCTGCAATCGGCTTCGGATCCGCATGAACTTCATATGACTGCGCCGCGCCAAATCCCCCCTTACTTTCCCCATCAATGTCCAGCTCAGCCATGGGTTGATGTGTCGTTGCAGCTGCACGACGTCGGCGCAGTGAGAAGAAGAGAAGAGCGGCTAGAAGCACTACACCGGCTATCACACCAATCACTATGCCGGCGATAGCCCCGCCTGAGAGACTGGAGTTGGATGCGGAAGAAGGGGAATCGGAAGTAGAGGTGGCGAGACGTGCTGAGGATGTAGCAGATGATGTGGCCTAGGTAGGTAGGTAGTTTCATGTTAGTTCTATGCTTTTTTGTTTTACACTTTCCGACCAATGGAAGACGGCTTACGTTCGAGGAAAGAAATATGGTTTCTTGCGCTTGGAATGCATAGCCGTCGATAGGATGCGCATAGAGTCCGACGTTACTGCTACTGGCCGTGAATGTCACTGTCGCACTGATGCTCATGTTGTTGTACTGAGTAGCCCGTACAGCCGAGCCACTGGGGAGCTCGGAGTAGCATGTCCCGCCATAGAAGGGTCTGTAGCCGTCGACGGTGGTCTTGGGGTCAGTTCTCCTGAAACCACTAGGAGGCAATTGTCAGCTCGCTCAAGAGATTGATGAATAACTCCGCTGGAGTACGTACGGTGGACAGCATGCAATGTAGTTTCCAGGTGCTGTCATGACAGTCTCCCAGCTCAGTGGGCACACTAGAGGAGACATTGCTGGTACTATGGAAGAGGTGTTGGCTGTCTGGTATGCTCCTATCCATTCGCTGGGGTAACAATCCGTCACTGTGCTTGAGCTCACAGGCATAGGCTCCTATTCCGGTGATTAACATCTCGTGTTTTATACATTCGAGTTCCCAAGGGGAACAAACTTACGTTAGCCCATATCTCGTAGTTCGGCGACGAGAGCATCGTGAACATCAGAGACTGATCTGTGCATTTTGCCGGTGGCGTGAATGTGGTTGTCAGAGCGGTGACAGCTCCCGTTGTAGTAGCTGTCGCAGACGTGGTCATGGGAGCAGTGCTTGCCATCTTCGAGCGTCGAGTGAATGCAGCGGTAAGTTCTGCTTACATGTCGTCCGAGAAGTATACCCAAGAAACGTCCAACGCTCTGCTGCAAATCTCTCCTAGTGACGTCTCGTCGCGATGAAGAGGCGAGTACTGGGAAAAGGTGATCAAAATAGCCGCTACCCTACACAGACGGTGGATATACCTGATGGACGAGAATCCTCCAGCTCGACCACATGCCGGAAGGTGGTTCCGATGGCTTGAAGATGCCCCTACAAATAGAAGCGAATACCACATCGCTAGAGACTTGCAGCTCAAGCGCTCGAATGGAGTCTCTGGTCACAGTACACTGCACGATGCCAGGGCAGCAAGGGTTAATCACATAAGAAATCCACCAGTCAAACTGAGCTGGCCAGACACGACTCTTTGAGTAGTATATTGGAAGGATTCGAGGCCAGGCCGAAGGGCTTGTTGGTGGTATCACATCGGAAGGATTCTAGCCCATGTGAGGGTTGTGTTACCCGCATTTCGAGCCAGTAGAGTTGGCGATGTTGAAGATGCAGCTTGGTGTCAATCAGGTGGGAGGAAGAGCTCAATGATTAGACTGCTGGAATTTTGCAAACTCAGTGAGATTGTTGTTGGGCGTGTCGATGGTTGTGATATGATAAACGATGAAGGGGAGCAGAAGTTATAAGCGCTGAGATAGGAACCCCTGTTCGATCGTGGGTGCGTACCATGCCGCTAGCCTTGCCGACGACTCCTTTCCGTGTGACCAAGAGTCCTTGAACTTGGCTCTAGGCTTTGTCCAGGATTATGTCCTGGAATAGAAGCTTGATTTGGTCTACAGATGGTTGCTATTATAGCGTCTGCTACAGTAGAATCGATCAATGCAAGTCCGACTGGAGACCGAGTACAACGCTGTTAGTATGTGGCGGCTGATGAGCGACACCAAGTTTGGGCATACGAGCAACTCCACACTGATCATCCTGGAGGATCCTCATGAATAACGCCATCGGACCAACAGCTACAGGTTGGCAATGGGTATAAGGGAGGTGAAGCATACACTGTTATAAGTGGAAGTGGAAGAGACACACAAGAACCACAAACGTTATCAAAACTGTCGCAATGCTCCAGAATTGGTCGCAAAGACTGTTGCAAGCCATTACTTTCCTTCCAGCGTTGGCCTCGGCGCAGAGTGTCTTTGCACATGTTATTGTTGGCAATAATGGAGCGTATACGATTGACGACTGGACCAAAGACATTACTTTAGCATCCAGCTTTGGTATCGATGCTTTTGTGCTCAACATTGGCACTCCGTTCGAGGGCACGACCGCGACTCAGCTTGTACGTTCCAATTGTGTTCCAAAACCCCTTAGTGGTACACTGACTGATGCTGTATAGAGCTATGCTTACCAAGCCGCCAATGCCCTTATCAACGACGGTCAGGGAGATTTCAAGCTTTTGATCTCCTTTGACTACCTTGGAGGCACTTCTGGCCCCTGGACGCCGGCCGACATTGAACTGATTTTAAAGGCGTATGGACCGAATGGAGCCTCTTTCACTGTCGATGGAAAGCCATTTGTTTCGACTTTCGAAGGCACTACGTCTGATCAAGTCAGCGCCTGGACGGCCATACGCTCTGCTGTCAAATCCACCGTGGGTGATATTTACCTGGTTCCGTGCTGGACATCCCTAGGCGCGACAGGCTTCGATGCTAGTCTCGTCGATGGTGCTTGTAGGTTATGTAGAGTGTGATCGATGGGTTTTCCGCTGCTAACTTGACGCAGTCTCATGGGATATGTGGCCGAACGGTCCTGTCGACGTGAACACTGCCTCTGATCAAACCTGGCAGTCTGCCATGAGGTCCGCGGGCAAGAGCTTCATGATGGGAGTCTCTCCATGGTTCTACACAGATCTACCGCAATACAGCAAAGCCTGGGTATGGCGTGGCGACAACGCCTGGTCACTCCGCTGGAACCAGACCATGTCACTCCTGCCTCAGTTCGTCGAGATAGTGACTTGGAACGACTTCGGCGAGGCTCATTACATCGGGCCCATAGTCAATTCTGGCATTCCTACAGGGGCTGGAGCGTATGTCGACGGCTATCCTCATGAAGCGTGGCTGCAGACTTTGCCATATCAGATTGCAGCATACAAGCATGCCTACAACGCTGGCAATGCCGCTCCGGTGGTGCAATCCAGCAAGATCGTGTATTGGTATAGGACAAGTCCTGCTGGAACTGGCACTACCGATGTAGTTGGCAATAATGCGAAGACCGCTGCGAATCCGAATGGCTACCAGCAGGAATATCCCATCACGGAGATTCTCGAAGATGAGGTATTCGCCATTGTCCTTGCTACCGAAGCAGGCACAGCAAGCATCACGATTGGCAGCTCCACTTCCACTTATGGTATCGTGGCGGGCAACAATTTCATCTCTAAAGCGTTTCAAGGCAATACTGGTACTGTGTCGGTGTCTTTGGGCAGCATTTCCGGCAGCGGTGTGGACATCACGGCCCAGCCAGCAGACGGTGTAGCCAACTTCAACGCTTGGGTGGGATGTGCAGGATCGTGTTCCTAGGAGACGGCCTGGATGACAGTTCGTGGAGGACGTTGGAAATCCTAGGCGTGTAATCCTGTTTAAAGTGGAGATGTGGATGTAAAGGTTGAGCCTTGCTCATCCTGTAGAACTTGCACATAACTCTTCATTTTGTGATATTATGTCCAACGGCTCCAGCCAGATCGACAGGCATATCTTGCCATGAAGCTGGCGGTTATATCTATTCTCGTCGTTCAAACTTAGGGAGATCAACAGATTGGAGTCTACCTAGGTAACCTAGACCAAAGCCAAGACACGTCAATAGGCAGTCTGAACTGTGACGAACGATCATCCATTATCCACGGTGCAACTTCTATCAGCTGCGCATAGTGTCTCTGAGACACCTCCACCGTACACAAGAGCGCCAATCATTTCCAAGACCCTTCTGAATAACTTTTAAACTCGTCGGCAAGTTTCATTTGTCAATATACATCGGCTGACCAAAAAGTCCTCGACCTGCTCCGTCTTCCAACGTATAACGAATCACCATGCCTTCATGGACAAGTCGTCCCTGCCAACACCGAAAACTGAGTCGAATACTGGAACTCTCCCGTGCCATCCACGATAATCAACATCCCATTTCCAGTATCAGTGTTCGCCTCCCCAGCAGCGAGATCACAAGGTACACTCCAAGTGTACTGCTTGTCTCCGGCTGGAATGCCTTCTTTGATCGCAGTCTGACCGAGTGCGCAGTTGTTGGAGTTGCCGCGACACAAGACCAGACTGACGGTGACGCCGTCAACGGGACGCGTTACTCCGCCGTAGTTGGGATCCCATGTGATGACGAAGTCTTGTCCGCGTGTCACTGGGTTGGCAGTGTCGGGAGTCAGCAGCGCGCCCCATGTGGGAGACGATTGAGGTTGTGTGAAGGCGCTGGCCAAGGACAAAAGGCCGCTGAGCAGGAAAGTCGTTGATCGCATCGTGCTTGCTGTTGAGTAGGTGATGTGGTTTGTGGTCGGAGTGCTTGAGTTGCGTGGCAGGAGTAGTCTTGTCGTTGCTAGAATTCGGAGTCAGGCGGCATAGGCGATTTCTATCATATAGTTCTACTGCATGCACACTTAAGCTTCTTGGTCATTGCCAAAGTTTAAGCCGGAACATGTGCGGGTAGTGCGACTAGTTCTCCTATAGCCACGCCGAAATTAGAATGCAGGGAATGTGTCGCACTTTTAAACTCTGCTCAAACGTCAGTGATGCTGGGGTTGCTACGATCCATGAGACGATTAAACTAGTAGGGAAAGTTGAAACTCCGATCGGATATCAAGAGTCTTGGTAGGGCCAGTGTGGAAATGGTGCTCTGGGAACAAAAACGTCTGTTTTCGGGTGCTGTACAAATAGAACTATGCCCTATCGTAAGGTATTGTGAAACAGATCATTCACAATAGTGCCAAAAATGTGATTCCAGAAAAGCGTGAGTCAGTCCATCACGTTCTGGGGCAAGGAGTCTCGGTCTCCAGTTACGGGCACCCCCAGTTAATCAGCTTGCGCTCGACACTGCCTGACGTGGCAGTCTACCTTTTATACGGGGTACCGGGTAACGTTTCAATGGAAAGGGGTGCTTGAGCAACAGCAAGGTATATTTGGTCCATTAGGTGCTGTCCTATCAGCCTCCTCCACTTGTCTGCACCTTGTGATAGTCCCAACACTGGTCGTTCTCACGAGCGTCGAATTCCTTCCCTGGCTGTTCCTGTCATGAATGTAGCAAAGTGAGGCTGATCTGTAAGTGAATCTTGTGACGACTATCCGTACCGCTGCCAGGATCTCGTTCCAGAGGGAGTGCACAGAGTGTCGTGCACGAATAGGAGAGTCGCAAACGTTGTTGTGAACGTGTGCTTTAGCCTCTACGGCGGAAGGTTCCGGTGCGAGTGGCAAGCGAAGCCAAAGTGAAGTGAAGCGAAAGAGCATTACTGTTGTGAGATAGCACGTAGGCACGATGGGGGATAGTACTACTTAGTCGTACCTCCGTATATACGTAGACATTATCAATCTTCTGACCTTATAACAGAATAGTAGCATCGGAAAAAACATCCGATACCTCTAACTAGCCTACTAAGTAGGCACTAGCCCTCTAG
>KZ104949.1:1293-36264 GCA_000504405.2 Mycosphaerella sp. Ston1 | reverse complement strand
AAAAAAGTCCATGTTAGAGTAGTATAGACCTCATTCTTCGGTCCAATAATTGAGCTGTGAAGTCACAAAGTGCATGCGGGATCCGGCTTGTTCCGCGTCAAGGAGCCAAGCAATCTTGTTCCGTCCTTCACGACGACATGGCTCGGGCTTCTAAGAGCACTACCACCATCTCCAACACAACAGAACCGCCCATCTCCTGCACAAACTCGCAAATATGGTGAAGCCAATCACCGGTGTATGTGGATCTTCCTGCTCCTTCTACTGACGAGGCAGACGCTGACCCCGCGCAGATGCTCCGAAGGGGCCTAGTCCTCGATCTCTCCGTTGCTTTCGGTACGCCTTGCACTCCCTAGACAGCACCATTGGACCTCTCACGCCCAGTCGTATGGACTCAATACCAGGACAACGGCTACTAACGCGCACTTTCTAGGTCTCGGTACCTCAGCTGGATACTTATGGTGGTACGGTACGTGGACGGACCTGCGAGAGCGCCTTTTTCGAGACTCACGAACGATCTATTCGCGACGCGAACTGGAACTCACAAGACTGACACGTAATAAAAGGCTTCCACGTCCCATCCGTCCGCAAGAGAGATATGTTCTACGCCAAGTTGGAGGATCAGAGAGCCAATGCATTCAGCCAGCAATAGAGCATTGTGATGGAGGAGGATACATGAGGCGAAAGAAAGGAATGGAATGGCATTGCGATCATGGAGAATCATGCGACAAACGACACCGCCAGCAAACGTCAGACTTGCGGCGGCCGCGGCTGTACATATCCTACAAGTTGAGCAGGAATGGAAGTGATTGCGAAAGCCATATATCGGATCTCATGCTTGTTCCATGGATCCGCCTTCATTCTCGCAGAAGAATCAATAAGTTTCACTCCGGCCCATCACCAATCTTCACTCCCTCGCTTGTAATAAACACCTCGAACATGGCTCCTCTCGCCCTCAACTTCTCCATGACCTTCTCTTCGATCCCCCACTCATTCACAAAACACTCAAACTTCCCCAATGCCACAACTTTCTTTCTAATAGCATTTTCCCTTGCCGCATCTGCGAGACTAATTCCCGCCGGCAACTTTCTCACATCCGCTCTCCGGATCACAAACTTCAAAGTGGGTAGAGAGTGAAAAGGCGGAGGAAGACAGGGCCGGTACGAGAAAGCGTCGAGATGACTGCTGAATGCCGAGTGTGGTTGTCGTTTGGACGAATGAGGGTTGGTGTTGTAGTCGCGCGCTGTGTAAATTATAGGCGTGGAGAGCGTACGCGAAGCTGATTTGAGAGCAGATGCTAGATCATTATACCCGATAGGATGATGACGATGATGATCATGATCATGCTCGGCAACGGCGTTCTTGCTCGCAACAGTGGAGGCTGTGAGGTTTGCCTGGTCGGCTTCGAGCCGAGCTTGCCAGTAGAATGCTGAAGCGGAGTCTATGGCGATGAAAGCTATGGCGCGGTCGAAGGAGTGATGTTTGAGAGGATTGAAGAGGTATGTTGAAATGTTGTTGAGGGTGTGGACTGTGGTTGCCAGGGAAGACGGCTTGAAGATGTGGATGTGTTTGAGGCATTCTCCTATCATGTTCTTGGTTTCAGTTTCGCTGAATGGTTCTCCGCCTTGGGAGTGGGCGAGCGCCAGACGTTTGATCTGTTGAGCTAGTCGAGGCACGGAGAAATGTTTGTCAATGTCGAAGTAGAGGACTGCAGCTTGTCGTCCACCTAAGTTGGTAGGTAGCACTGCTAGTGCAGTAAGGTGGTACAGCAAATGTGTCTTGCCGCCCCCTGCGTACTGTGACATGAGCTCGACGACTGGTGGTGCCGGAACTTGTTTCTTAGCAGGGCCGACATGTGTATCCATTACACAATGAAGCAAAGTGTCAAGTTGGGGAAGACCGAAATGACAAGTCGAATCATCTTGTCGTAACCGTAGATTGTTCAAGATCTGTCCTTCCAGGTCAGCTTGTCATATACATGTACCTTACCTAGGCATATTTTGAAAGATACGGTACCTTGCCTACCTCATCCAATCCAACCTCTTCAATCTCCCCCAACAACCTCTTCCCTAAATCCTCCGCGCTCATCATCGCAATTCCACCTCATAATCAGCGCGCGTAGTCAGCAAAATCGACTTCCTTCACGCTTCGGAGAAAGACAAGATGCCGCCGGTAGTAGAAGCTTTCCACGCCTCCGAACTGCAATCGAAAATCAACACCCTCCCATCAGGCAAAGCACGCAAACCGCCGGTCAAAGACTTGAAAGAGTGCGAACTCAAGGAATTACTGCAATACAAATGCGATTTGGATGGACCGAAGGATGATCCCAAGTCGAAAGTTGTGTGTAAGCCGGTTTTGAGGTTATTCAGGCAGTGAGTTTGCTTTTCAGAAAGTTGGAGGTGAGGTGGCGGCAGCGCTGACGTGACGCGAACTTTTCAGATGCGCGAATGGCTTCACTGTGGAGTCAACGAGTTGGGAAGATAGATTCGACGGGAGTGTTGCAGATGGGGAGACTTGATGGACTAGAGCGTACATGTTGGTGACAGGATGATATGAGAAACTGGGCACATGGCTCGTGGTGTACGACCAACATGGTCGAACGGTGTGCTCTACACGAACGAATTCACGATGCTACTCCCATACTACAGTTGGAAAGCTCATATGCCTTCATGTACAGTGCACCAATAGTAACCCTGCCAGCACTGGCGCTCAAGAACATCTGGTTTTGCAAACATCGCGCGCGAGTTGGATCCTTGGTCTGACTTCAGCCTGGCTGCGACAGACGCAGTGGATGCCCATGAAAAGGACGCTCGCACCCTTTCTGACTTTCTATGGCAGTCTCCCAATGCTAGGACAAGACGCACGAGTGACATACCATGATTAGGCTATCTTCGACTCATAGTGTCAGCTATCTGCGCCGCTGACCGCGCTTTTCCTGTCGGCTTCTACGCCGAGGGCTTCGAGTGTCGACGAAATCGTCTAAATTCTTCTCGCTGGGCCTCTGGGCAGTGTCTTGCGCCTTCTCAAATTTAGCTTGCAGAGCTGCCAGCAAACACCCGTGACAGTACCACTTCTTCTTCGCCTTCTTTTTCTTCTTCGGTGTTTCTTTCATGCCGGCGCATTCGAGACGAAACCACTTTTGCTTGCAGTCCTCGCCGTCACATCTCAGCATTTTCGCTGAATCATGTGGGCTATCGCAATCACAATAGCAATACTTCATTTCCTCGTCCTCTGTTTTGATATCGTCGGCCTCATCAATCTCCTCGGCATTGTGTCAAATACGTAGCCCAGCTCTCGTGCTCTTTCCGGGACTGAACCAAATGTATTGCGTTAACGAAGAAGTGAGACATGGTCCGCCTATGTTCGCGTGCCTCGCCTCTGCCCAGGCCGTCTCCAATACACATTGTGGTGATTGACTACTACTCCTTCCGGCATGCTCAGATCCACGCCCGTCCTCGTTTCTGCTGCGTCACTTGCCAGTTCCGCTGCCTCATCGCCGCCTCCCACTTCCCTCAGCATCTCTGCGAACGTGTCTTCGTGTTTTCTAGCGCCAACTCTGCCACCTGGGCGTGAAGGTCCCCTAACTTTGCCTTCGCCTCTCAGCGCGTTATGCCGATTCTTCTCCGCGTGGACCGCGCTAGACTTAGCCGCAGCTGCCAGTCTTCTCAAAGCCTGCTCCGCGAGCACACCTTCCTCCGTCGCCTTCTCGCGCAGCTTGCGCGCATCTGTTTCTCGTTGTGGAAACACTGCGGTTCCCTTCCATGAGTGCTTGGGCGGTAGTGGAGGGAAGTGACGAGGCATCCATGCCGGTGGATCCTGCTCAATTAGGGGCTCGAGCAGCTTCGAGAAGTCGTCCATTTTCGGAGGCGCTGGTTCTGGCTCTGGTATCGAGGGGTAGGATATGTCTTCAGGCACGTCCAGCGCAAGTTGCGGGAGCAGCAGCTGTGGGAGATGTGATGAGGGCATGTTTGCGAGGGACTGAGCGAAGTCGAGCGCGGTCGGCGTTGTTCGGCGGTTGTTGTGCATCGAAGTTCGTATGTAAGAAAGGAACTTGAGCATGTACTCTTCGACATGTGAGCGGAACATCTCGAGAGCGGTGGGAAGGACAGCGTCGTAGCCGACCATCACAAGAGCGGCGCTGATGCTCTTCAACAGCTGGCCCTGCGTAAAGACTGGGTCCTGCGGCGCCGGTTCGATGTCTTTTGGAATGCGCTGCACATGCTGGAGCGCATGGTGGATAATCCTCCTCTTCTTGGTGCCGTGTCCTGGTGATGCCGATGCTGTTGCTGATGTCGTGGAGGGATGTGAGCGCTTCGTCCCAGCAAGCGACGTCGGTTCGGTCATCGCCATCGTCCGATCGGTATAGCACTGTGACCCTCCGCTCGGCGTTACAGTAACAATGATGTCCAGGTGTAGGAGGTACTTTAAGTGCGATAGAACTATGGCACGTCCAAGCTTCGCGGATCGGGCCCGGAGTTAATTCTAGTTCACTGTCTCGTGCAATTCACTCAGTTCGGTGTCATCACTCCGCATCGTCTCGACAACATCCCGACGGTACAGTACAGTGCCAATACAGTGCTGTGTACTCCTGAGTAGTCACGCACCATGAGCGCCATCGAGGCGCTGTACATCTACGACGAGCACAAGTACGTAAGTAGCTGTGCCCCAGCATGGCTCTCTTGGGTCTTTCACACTAACAGACCTCAAGCTCACTGCTCTTCAACCATGTCTACACGAACAAGCCGACTGCTGCGACCATCGTCCTCCCGCTATATCTGCAACATGAGTCGCCGCGGCCGAGTGTGATCTACCTGACTGCCACAAATCCGCCTACAGTCCTCTTCTCCATCATACAGGACAACCTACTGTTCCTGTCGCCTGCCTCCAACGACATCGAGCCCCTGCTTGTGCTAGAGTTCTTACACAGAGTCGCCGATGCTTTGGAAGAGTTCCTAGGAAGCCCGTTGATCGCCACAAAGCTCTCGTCGAACTATGATATCGTGGCCCAGATTGTGGCCGAAATGGCCGACTGTGGTGTCGTCTGTCAAGGAGAAGCCAGTGCGCTCAGAGACGTGGTAGAAACTGGACCAGGAGTGCTTAAGAACCTTCTTGGTGGCGTGGGTCTACCTGGATCCAGTCCGAATCTACAAGCTATGGGATCTGGAGCGCTATCCAGGCCGACGCTGTCACAGGCACAAACGACCCAAGGCTCAGCAGTACCCTGGCGGCGAACCAATGTGCTCCATACGAGCAATGAAATGTATGTTGATATTGTGGAGACGTTGCAAGTCACCCTCGCGCCCTCTGGACGGCCATTGTCTGCGTTCGCGAACGGCAGTATTGCCTTCAATTCGAAGCTCAGTGGTGTGCCGGATCTGGTGCTCAGTCTGTCAACAGGAGGAAAGGGTGCAGGCATGGGCACGAGAGGCGATCAATTACGTAACGTTATGGAGCGTGTGGTCTTTCACCCTTGCGTGCGGTTGGCAAAGTGGAAATCAGAGGGCGTCATGTCGTTTGTGCCACCGGACGGCAGATTTGCACTCTGCGGATATGAGTCGGACTTACTCGGACCGGAGCTCAATCTCAGCACAGCAAAATCAACATCGAACAGTCTCAACCTGCCCGTCAGCATCGAGATCACTACCGGTCTGGGATCGTCGGGTGCTGATTTCGAAGTCCGAGCGAAGCAAAACTCGGCCAGCTTCTCCCCAGCCGCCGCATCCCTCCAATCTAATCTTGGGACTGGTCGCCCAGGTGCATCATTCAGAAGTACAAATTCTACCGGGCAGTCAAGTGCGCCTGCACTGGAGGACCTGACAATACACATCCCGCTTCCGCCTGCTGTCCGCAACATTAGCGATATGCGACCAAGCAAAGGTGAATCGCATTGGAATCCCGCAGATACCAGCGTTGAATGGAAGATATTGCCCAAAGACCTTGGACCCGGCGGAGCAGTTCTACGGTGCAGTGTCTTGGGTCCACTCAACGATGAGAATAATGCCGATGGCAGTTCTTCTGGAGTGGTCAATGGCATGACAGCAACAACTTATGACTACGACGAAGAGCCAACAGGACATCAAAGCCAAAGCAAAATGAAAGTTGGACTGAATGGCTACGATCGTACTGAGCAGCAGAATGCTCGAAACAGGGAGCTCATGCCTTCGTCCGCGACATTGAGTTTCAGCGTCAAGGGCTGGCTCGCAAGCGGCTTGAAGGTAGAGAGTTTAGTGCTCGACACAAAGAAGAGTCGAGGTCTGGCGCCCGGCGTGAAACCATACAAAGGCGTCAAGTATCTTACTGTCAGTCGACAGGGTGTAGAACTACGATGCTGAAACGAGGTACATAGCACTCACTCTTTACACGTTCCCAGAAGCATGTGTGACTGCTCCAAGGCCGGGGAAAATTTAGTTCTCTCGCCTCACACTAATTTCTTGCTCCACAGCTCCACGTGAGCATGAGCATAACGCATGCGTGACCTTGGGAAGGTAACCTGCTATCGAAACCCCAGCAATTCTTCTGTAGCACTCACTACCTAGGCTGCAGTCCCAACGATTCTGATCCTTCCTTCTAGCCTTGGCGCAATGCCTTTTGTCCAAGCTACTGCGAACTCGTCCCCTTTCTGTTCGACCATTCTCGGATTTCCCGGAAGACCAGCTAGACGCCACCACTTTCTCATCACTTTCCTCATGATAGCTAGCTCGCGCTCTCGAGCCGGATCATCAGGCAAGTCGTCATCACCGTCATCTTCACTATCCGATAGAGCTTCAGCGGCGCTTGAGTCCTGCGCACTGAGCTTCCTAGACTTCGCTGGTCGTCCAGTCAACTCCGACCTTTGCCGTCGATGCTGCTGTGCTCGCGCAACCAGAGATTCTCGAACCTCGCCATGTGCGTCTGTTTGTTCTTCCGAGGAGACTTTGATTTCTTTGGTAGGCTTGCCGCTCGCGGCCGAGGCTTCCACTGGCGAAGCATTCAGGATAGGATGCACTTTGTGCAATCCTTCCTGAACATGCTCGAAATGGCCAATCATTCCTCCGAAACGCTTCCATTTTCCTATGATTCTGAGGCTCATGAAGTATTGTCGTATGATCATGCTTATCAGTCCTCCATTCTCGTCTGAGACGATGCTACGAGCAGGTCCTCCTTCTTCCTTGAGTTTCAAGCTGGTGAAGCCATCCCGACCGTGAATCATGTAATCTCTGCTGGCTAGCGTATACTCTTTCTCCAGGTCAATAGGGTTTTCGCCAATCCTGATGTCTGAACATCTGCTCCCTTCTGGCTTGGAGGGATCGAACATGAACTTGATATTGCTGACTTGTGGAAATCGTCCTTCGAGAGCAGGATATTTGCCAACAGCGTTCTCCAATGCCGCAACAATATGCTTGCCCGGTAGCGCTACCACGACGCATGGGTCTTCGAAGGGAAAACAGTTCATCATATCTTTCACTCTGAGCACCCCCGGGGGATAGATCTGGTCGCCTCGAATTGTTCCTGCGGCCATGATACAGCAATCAGCATCATAGTAGTATCGCATCAGATCGCACACGAAATTCCCGAGATTTGACTCTTGGCTTCGCACAGTAGAAAAGCGTGCATCTAGAGGAGCTGAAGTGTAGCCTATCGGTTTCTCGAGCATAGGTCGTAGCTTCGCAGTGATGTTCTCGACCGTAGCTACAGCCGAAGGGTCCGACGGAATTGATGAGACTACATCCCTCCGAATGATATTGAAGTCCCAAGCTTTCCCATTGCGTCGGGCTTCGATGTAAGAGAGCTGTTTGAAGTCCGAACCGGAGCGAAGTACATGGGTGCCGTTTATGATCGAATGGGCGTAGAAATGATCGTGTCCTCCGAGAATGATATCCGCCACTCCCGGCTGTAGCTTGCTAGCGAGTTTATCATCATTGGGTTGCCGCTGGTGCGATACCACAACAATCATTTCAGCGCCTTCGGCTCTAAGCCTAGGTGCTATGTCAGCAACTGTGGCGCTCGCGCTGAGATAGACCAGGTTCGGCGGTAAAGTATTGATTGTGTCCAACCACTCCCTTTCGACAATCCCAATCACTCCAATCTGAATGCCATTGCTTGAACACAACATCACGCTGCGTTTGCAATTACCCAAGGGTATATCCTGACCGAGAGCGGGATCTAACACATTTGCACAGAGCCATGGGAACTTGCAGCGCCCGGCCAGGTACTGAAATTGCTCGACGCCGAAATCCAGATCGTGATTCCCCAAGCACGCAACGTCCGTATGAACATTATTCAGCGGCGCCAGCATGTGCTTCCCTTTGGTGACTGATGACTCCAGAGAGGGATTGAACGCGTCGCCCGAGAAGAAGGTGAGCAGCTCGGGTTGGCCCACGTACTTCGCAGCGCTACTTCTATAGCCTTCACATAGAGTCTGGAATCTCGCGATGCCACCAACCGGCTCTCGTGAGCCGGGCTCGACGTGGTAGACATCGTTGTAGTGTAGGAACCGCAAGTCGGGTGTGCCACGATGGTTGCCACTCGAGTACGTGATGGATTCTGTGTCGTGTCAGTGTATGTGATATCGTGGTTCCAATTAGGCGTGCACCGGATGTACCGCTTTTCATGCTGCCATCTCCGCCATCGCTGCCCTCGCCGTTCGCGGCCATGTTGCTGTTTCCTTACGCTCGGTCCATTCGGCTGCGGCGGTCTGTCAACTTGGCGCAAGTTCGGGACCGTGATCGAGGCGTCTTCGACAATTGGCAATATGAGTCGGCTAGTGAAGATGTTGGTTAGGTGAAGGGCTACAGGATGTATGTGGAATTCAAAACTCAGGTACATGTATACGGTACATGAAGGTCTATTGGGAGTGCGAAGCCTCGCTGGAACGCAACGCGTGAGTGCAGGGCCAAGCATTTGCACTGCCCGCCTGCCGGATACCTTGCCTTACATTTCTACAACATTGTGGCGTCCATGCAGACAGAGTACGACATGGGTACGGTATGATTCGTGTATTCAATTACTATTGTATACATAAGGTGATATATCATGTCCTAGCTTCACTCGCTCCAGATCCGTATGCAAGTCACATCGGCTGGTTCAGGCCAAAGGCCTCATCGAGCGGCATATCGAATATCATCTCCTCGAACTTGACCTCATCCATGGTCGTATCGTGTCGAACGCCTGTGTCCAATGACACTGCAGTTGCCATGGTCTCTGAGCTCATATAGGGCATAACGCCGCTGTTGAACATTGTCCAATCTAGTACTCCATCCCGTGTCGAATTCGGAAGAACAAGCCGTGATGTCGACGCAGCACTCGCAAACGGTAGCGACACATTACCATGTGGTCCTAGGCACTCGGTCATAGCGCCAGTGCGCATGGTCTTCATCTCACTGCTATCAGGGAGGGAGGGCTCCACTCCCTGTGGCAGAAGGCCGCTATCATCCCAAGCACCGGTCGTTGTTGCAAACATATTGGCTTTCTCCTTCGGTAGCTCATATCGATGCCGTTGCGGGTATGCCTTTTTCAGTGCGTGAGGTGTACCAGGCCCTGGAACCTCCAACGTAGTCAATGTCGGTAGTCCGTCCGGGTGGCTTTGGCTTTTCGCACGAGCAGCCACGCTCACATGTTCACTGGCCTCCCGCGAACAGCTGATGTCGGAATTCTCATGCCTGTTCGAAGCCTCCAGGCCCTGAAATTCGCCTAGTGCGCATTTATTACGCCTGGACAGTGCTTCCCAGCCCATGGCAGGAGCCGTGTGAGGACTGACAACATCGTCATGTAGCGCAACACTAGCGTGAGCTGCACGGCAGTATGGTTGACACAGAGACTTCCTTTGGGAGCTGCTGTTTTCAGCAGCTCCGAGTCTATCGCATGATTCGTGGAAGTGCATGCTGGCTATCTTGTCCGACCCAGCAAGCCCTGATGCTGCTGCTTGTGCGGTCTCTCGAGCATCCAAAGCGAACAAGCTGCCCAGACCTGGGAAGGGATTGCTGTGTCGTTTACTTGCCTCGTCAATTTCCGTACGTTGCAGCATGTGCACACGTTCCTGCAGGTCTGTGGACAGGTCGTTGCCACACCAGGACCTCATCTGTGGACCAGGGCAATGGCTTTTGTTAACAGGGCTGATACCGAGCCCGCTGTTAGCGCATCGTGTGTGCTCACTTCCGGCTTCGCCACTGTGCATCACCCCTTGTCTAGAGAGATCGTATATTTGGGACTCGTCCGCCTCTCGTTGCTCCAAGGCTAACTTGTAAGGACCCGGACGGCTGCCTGCACCGATCTTCTGCTGTGCGGTCTGTGCAAGGTTGTAGGCCCGCAGCTGCACCTCGAAGGGTACTCTCAAGCCAAGGGCACCGTAACACTCCTTTTGCCATTTAGCGAATACTTGTCCTGTGCTGGATGGATTGATGGATGGAGACTCACCAAGTCCTCGGGGACATGCAGCCCTTGCCCTCCGATCGCGTTGGGGATGAACTCCAGGCCTGTACCCACATTTTCTGGTCAGCCATTGGATGTCCTATCTGATTCAGCTAGCTTGAATAGGTGTCGACTCACCATGCGCCTTTTTGAACAGGTCAAGCCATACGGGATTATCTGCTGCAGTCTGATTCCAGCTGTCGTCATTGTCGTACAACACTATACGCGCTTGTTTCTGAAGCATCTCATCTGTCATCTGCACGCCCTTCTCTGCCATTTCTTTCGCGTATTTACCTAGTCTGATTGCCAAAATCTCCCAGCATGTAGCCTTGGTTGACCCATAGCGATCACAGTGTGCATCCATGATCTCGCCATGTTTGCCGGAGTCCTCCTCCAGCGTATTTAATGCCTTGCTGTCTGCATCCACGTCTAATTGACTGCCTGGTAACGCGCGCCACGTTGAACGGTTGGTGGCAGAGAATGGGTTTGGACTGACAGATTCTATGCCAATGAGATAAGGAGGCATGGCATTCGTAACCTGAGCTTCCACGGCTGGGTCCAGACCTCTGCAACCTTTCCACTCAGACATTCGACACCCTGCTTTGAAGTGAGCTGTCAAGTGGTCTACCCTGTCTTGCCACACAGTGAATCGCTGTGAACAAAAGCCACACCGACTATTGATATTGACAGCAATCGACTTCCAGCTATCCATCGCGGGGGTCATCTCGCATCCGTGCATAAGACGTAGATGTTGTCTCAGGTGGTCTTTGCGATAGAAAGTGCGTGCGTCCAATCCTTTTTCTTCGCATTGCCGGTGGTTATGACAGTCCAGATGATCGCTGGAGGGGTTATGTAAATTGCAGTATACGCATTTACTGATTCCAGACTCGACATCTGTCAAGATGGGACTGTGTGGCACACATATCCATTTCTCCAATGAAAGGTGCAGCGATTTCTCATGACGAGTCCAATCGTATTTGAACTTAAAAGTATCGGTACAAAATGTGCATTGGAATATTCGCTTCTTGTCATCTGTTGTCCTCTGACTTGGAGCCTGTATCGCTGGTCGTCGTCGTCGTCGTCGGTCTTTCTTGCCAGCGAGACTAGAGCTGAAGGAGCCGATGGATCCGTGTGTCGACGGCGAAGACCCGTTGGAGAAGCGAGCACTCGATGCCGAGAGTGAAGAGGTCTGGCCAGTCTCTTGCGATGTGGTAGAGAGAGCCCTGGACTTGGACCATCCGGATTCATTACTTGAGTCTTTCCGATTCTTGCAACGCGATAGCGTGGAAGGTGACGTAGAAACATCGTCCGCTGGAAGCTCATTCCGCGCGAGGGCATTCACAATGTCTTCCAAACCGGCCGGTTCGTGTTCTGGTGGCGAATGTTGCCATCTTTCGAAGGGGTTGAGCTCGCCCCAGGGCTTCTCAGTTGCACCAGGGATGGCAATAGCACACGTGGTAGGTCTTAAAGATGGTGACATGCACAGCTTCGGCTTGGACTTTTCCGTAACCTTCCTTCGCCGTCGAGCATTTGCTAACCAATTCGCGATTTGGCTGGGTTTCAGCTCGGTACGCCTCTCCAGTTCTGCTTTGTCTTCTGAGCTCGGATAGGGATTGTCGGCATGGGCGCCGAGCCAGTCTCGCAACACTTTCACAGCTTGCCGAGGAAACCGGATGCCATTACGCTTTGAGCTGCTGGGAGTGGCGTCGTTAGTCGGTGTGGTTGCATCGGAACCCGAGGTACAGTCTTTGGACCTCAGTGGCTTGATGCCAGTGTACGTCCCAAACTCCCGTTCATTGTCTTCGTGCACAACATGAAGCGTGTCGAGGAAGTTGCCCAGGTCCTTATACGCGTAATTCGTGGCCTCCAGCGTCTGCGACTTGGACAGACTACATTCCCGGAACAAGGTGGAGCAAGGCGTGCAATGCGGTTCGCCACGCTGAACATAGCAGCTCAGCCTTTTTGATCGACAGTAATCACACGGCTTGTCTGGCCACACGAACTCGGGAATCCAGTTCTGGAACTGGGAATAGTCAGGCTCTACAACCGCATCCGCCGCGAGAGGAGCGTCCGTGTCTTCAGTTTCTTCGATCTGCGTCCAATCGCCCATGGAGTCATTACTGAGGCTACTGCACCATACATCAGTATGCGTGCTTGACGGCATGGAGAAGGCAGGCAGGCTTACTTGTCGACATCGGGGGGCAGAAGACACTGGTGCCGCAGCTCATCGTCGTCGGGAATAGTGGTCATCTCGGCCTCGAATCCCCCCAACGCCGAGAGACTAGCAATCACTGTCAGTCGTGCACAGGGCGTGGGAGACAATGGCACAGGTATTGGAAGGGCGTGATGTCTTGTCTTCTTGAAGGGCGTGATGTCTCATACATCAACTAAAACTACAAGAGTCTGGCCCTCGCAAGAGCTGTTCTCATAGCACTCCGAGTCTCCGACTGACACACTCTGCAGGCTCAGCAGAGTACATCGCAGGGCATCGCAGCTTCGCAGGGCGTGACAAGAACGACAAGCGCGCCGCTAGCCAGCCAAGTGCAAGGAAAGGATTCCCGTGGAGGTCAAATTATCTGGCTCACCCATACAACCTTCAGCGAACACGAACTGCTGCTGCTTCCAAACGCCGATGGAAGCTAGCGTCTGCATCCTGCCAAGCCCATATACTACGACGAGACTCCGTAAATCTCGATTTTCCTGTGGTCTTCCGGTCTCTCCCAGCCTCCAGCTGCCTCCAGCCTCCAGGTCGACCGCGGTTTTCGCCTCCATCGGAATACTGTTCTGTGATTCGGAAAGATGTGGCTGGCAGCCTGGGGCAGTCTAGCACAGAAGACACGATAACAACAAACCCGACTCACAACATCCGAACAAAGGCGAGCTCGAGCACACCAGACCCTGGTCGAATTTCTGCATGTGCAATACGCATGTAATCAACAGCTTTGTGTACAGTTGTCAGTCGCGTGCGAGCTTGTGTGCTCCCGTACGTACGGAGTACATCATCAGCCCTCGTTCCCTGTGCAATTTACCTGCGTATAACAGACAACAGTTCTGTGCATGCAGTGTGACCGCAAATGGACTATGCGGCCACAACTTCTGGCCGGCTCAAGTAATCTCACCGGACCATACCTTACCCTTGTGTGTGTGGTGTGTATGTGACTAAGTGTGGGGAATCACTGGGGATAGTACGACCCGGTACCTATAGGCATATATCCGCGTCGTTGAAACCGCCGCCGCAGAGAAGGACTAAAATAATAAAGGCGGCAGTCCTTCTGCAAGAATCGAGAAGGAGAATTACATGACCAGTACCGACTCTCTAGCCAGTGGAGGTGCAATTCGGAGGTCGTCACAGGTCGAGATGCCTAGCCCAAATCGGTCTCGGAGGAAGCATAGGCGCACACAGGTAAGCGCAATATGTACCAAGCATCGTATTCTCCATTGCCAAGAGGCATGTTCTTCGAGAGCCCTCAACAGCAACAAGAAGCGAGGACTTGCGAGGAGGAGGACGCCCGGTTCGCTTTGGACTGCTGCAGAAACATTGTTCATACCAACATGCAATAAGATCGTTGTGCTACTCCGTACAAGTTGCTGATTAATGCCCTGAGCAGAGCAGAACGAAGTGCAATAGTGTCTGTGGGAATAACGGCAAAATCGCGGCTTCACTTGATTTGACTGTCGGCTGCGTTGTGGTGTCACCAGAGTCGTCATCTTACCTGCACGTAGAGGCTGGAGTCAGCAATAGCCATCTTCGGAGAGAGCACGTGCGATGTGGTAGGCAAGAGACATGTACTGATCGATACGTTGTATGATGCTGACATGAAGAACCTGGCCAGGAGGCACCTAGAAAGGCCGTTTGGTCGACAAAGCGTAAACAAAGTCGGAGCGAGTACATGTACTCTTGGTCTCGGAGAGCTTGGTACGAAGAGGCGATTGAACTCCGTTTCTTCGAGAGACGGATAGAACTAGAACCTCCTGCCAGCGGCAGTAGTTTATCGTGCTTGCGGAGGGGTGTGTGAGGAGCTCTTGGACGGAATTGATCTGATCCTTCCAGCAGGCTTCACCGTCTGTCCAGTACAGCTATGTACATGTATTAGCAGTAGTCGATGGTAGACACTACTGTACCTTACTATACCAGGCCTACATGTTTCTGGCGGGACATATTTTCAAAATGCCGACGACGACATCATTGTGGACCCTGCATAAAACGTCGATCCATACCAGACCTTACTGTTGTTCTAGTTGTATTTAGGCACCACTCGAACTACTGCCGCCGAACATTCACAAGCAAGTCTTGTTGCAATAGAAGCACAGCTGGAGCGCTGAGAAAGATCGGCCGCCTCGTGCCGAAGCAGCTCGTGGAGGGCAGTAGGTAGGACCACCTGCTTCTATCACTGGAAGCTGGAGGGGGAACTGGAACTAGGGAAGGGAAGGCACTTTCGGATCCTCGCTCGCAATATTCTATTCTAATCCGGTCCGGTCATAACGTCCGAGTCTTGGTCGCTTGGTCGTCTTGGGACTCACAACTCACCTTCGCTTCAGCCTGCGTGTCGTCGCAGACAAACAGCGAATGCTACCGACGGCACACGCGCGCGGGGAGCAAGTCACATATATATAACTTGGTCTATCTCCACTCGCAATGGCGCAAGCCTCAGCACAAGCGCCCGCGGTGGTCATCATCGCCAGGTACGGGAAAAGCAGGAAGATGCGCCGCAGCTACATTAGGCTGTGGTCGGTATGCTGTGTGAAGTGACTAACACATCCTCCTCCAGACATGGAATGCGCCTGGACGCAGCAGACCAATCGTGGCATCTGTCGACTCCGGCTCCTTACGACCCTCCCCTCACTTATGGCGGCTGGAACCAGTGTCGAACCCTCGGTACGAGGATCGCCAGCTTGCTCCATGCACGGGAGCAGGAGTACAACAGCGCACAAGCTGGGGCGGGCGACAATGGCACAAATGGCTCCAATATCACGCAGCGACGGCGAAAGAAGCACAGGGTCGTGATCCACACCTCGCCATTCCTGCGATGTTTGCAGACCAGCGTAGCCATCTCAGCTGGCATGGCGCAATTCGAGGAGCCAGGTGACAAAACGAAGAATAGCAGGCCGCGAAGTCCAGCGCAGATGCACTCCGGCCTACACTCACCACGCTCGCCGCGCTTGCACGCGATGAGCGGGTCGACGTCTCCTAGTCTGGCTCCCATTGCTGAGCCCAAGCACGATCTGGCGCATCAGCTGGCCCGACGGACCCTGGCTGAGCACAAGCGGCACCGCAAAGCAAAGATTCGCGTGGATGCTTTCCTGGGAGAATGGCTGAATCCTCAGTACTTCGACCACATCACGCCGCCTCCGCCTAGCCCTCTGATGGTGGCAGGTGCAAAAGCAGAGCTCATGCAGAACGAGGCGGTTGATCTGTTCACGCCCTCCACGACGCATAAACCTTCTAATAACAGCCTTTGGAGTGGCAATAATACGAGGCAGGCTCACAGCAGGAGTTCTCTGGACAGCTGGTCCGATGTTACGGACGCCCTGCACGCACCGACGCATAGACGAGATCGATCCAACAGCGTCAGCAGTGTTGGGAGCAACGACAGTCATCACAGCCACCATACCCATAGCAGCTCCGGACGCAAATCACCTTTTCGACACGGTCACAATTTGCAGCCTCTCACCTCCACCATCCCGAAACCAGAGTACTCTGTCTACCATCCTCCGATACCCTCCTACGCGATATCGAACTCCGACCACATCCCACGAGGTTATGTTTCGCACGCGCGTAATGCGACTGTGAACGTCGATTATCACTGGGACAGCAGCCGGCAACCTTTAGATTGGGGTAATGGAGGCGAGTTCGGCGAGGAGTGGTCTTCCATGCACAGACGCTTCAGACGAGGCTTGAACAATATGATGCAATGGTACAGCAATCATGATGCCAACGATCCAGGAGAGGACTCGTCGAGTCTAGAAGACCGGCCGCATGCCTACCACTACGATGACGAAGAGCAGGAAGATTTGGTTGTTATCATAGTCACACATGGTGCAGGGAGCAATGCTCTGATCGGTGGGCTCACAAACCAGCCAGTACTGCTAGACGTTGGCATGGCCAGTCTGACCATGGCGGTCCGAAAGCACGATGCGCCTTCACTAGCGCTGCAGCAATTTGGCGGATCGGCAACCCCGGATGGTTCACCATGTCCGTCGCCAAATCCTGAGGCCATGCAGCGACGACGAAGCACATACGATATCGGCTTGAGTGACATATACGAGATGAAGCTCGTTGCGTCATCTGAGCATTTGCGACCAGGTGTGGACCCGACCAAATTGTCGGCTACGAACGCGACAAGCAATCTGAAAACAGCCAAGGAAGCCATGGCCAAGTACAACCGGATTGGTGGCCGAGCACATGCAGAGGCTGGTTCGGGTATCGAGTCCAATTGGGATCTTGGTGAGCCCAAAATCCCGACTGGTCCAGTGCGAACGAGCAGCAGCTCTGCCAATTCTGCTCTGGGTTCCATCAGACGACCCTACGCGCCCTTGATTGCTAGGAGCAATTCAGAGCCGACGGAAAACGTGTTGACTCCTCCCAACCTCACTACCGGGCTGTGGACTCCACCTTCGCGCCGTGGCACCCCTCTGCTCAATGCGCAGAGTACAAAAGCGGAAAAAGACACAATATTGCTAAGGTTCAACGAAAAGTCCGGTCGCAGCAGTCCTGGGCATGATATGGTTCTCGACTTCAGCAACTCTCCGCCCGATTCGCGTCCAACTACTTCTGACGGCCCACCAGCACAGGCGCCTACCACGGCTGCCACTGGCACGAGCGAGAAGGAGGAAAGCCAGATTGTGGATAGTGTCCTTGGGAATGGGCAGAGCCCGCATGACCCCGCCGACGAGATGGCGAAGGAAGCTGCAGATGAGGCGACTGATCTACCTCAAGTGGCGAAAGAGGCGCCCATGTCACTTAGCAGAGGGTTGTCGGTAAAGAATCTTTGGGGCAGACCACAATTTCAACGTACTCAGACGGAAGACAAAGTCGCCAGATCCTGGAACAAGGCTGAGCCTAAGAGGCGGTGGACTGTTACTGAGCATGATTGACGTGGATCGCGTACCTGTTTTTTCTGGCATCTTTGAGCGTTATCACAACGGCGTTGGCATTGATATCCTACTCGTAAAGAGTCTCATATTGGTTGTTTAGACCGGCTGGCTACTAGCTGCCACGAATAGCGTATGAATCTGGTTAGGGCTGCATCGGCCTGATCGAAGCCCTCCACCTCTATTGGCGGGAGCTGGGGAATGGCCTCAGTAAGGTAGCTTCGTTCCTTGGAGACGCGAAGAGCTGTATAGCAGCAATACCTTATCATCATGGATTTCTCCTCTCGCACTACTCTTCCCATCGCCCACCTCCAGACCACACGTCGAAGCTTCCATTGCTGACTACCTGACAATGTCCTGGACGCAGAAGGCCCTGGAAGGACTGGTGACGATCTTCCTGACCTTTCAGAGCCGATATGCCCAGGACTAAAATGAATATGAATTGAGGTGGCATTGCATGATTACTGCCAGACGGAGGCGACAACAATGGACATGTCGTCAAAATCTTCAGTTACAGTCTATAATATGAGCAAACACATAGCGATCGGCCTAGCCTACGTGCATAGAATATAGTAGCCGATTTGCGAGAAGATCGGCGCGTATCCTAAGTGCGCCAAGAAGACGCGAAACTTCAGATGCCACTCACTTCTTCTTGTTCATCTTCTTCTTCTTCCATCCCCCTCCGTTCACTTCATCAACAGCAAGGGCGTTCTGAGCATTGTCTTGCTTCCAATGGCGGCGCATGAAGAAGAGGAACGGTGGACAGACTCTCTTCTGACACCTCGCGTCGCTGACCTGACGCGCCCGCCCGCGTGCATGACTGCGCCGGTGCGCCCGACTCTTCGTCCCTGTTTTAGAACCCGCCAACCTTGCAGCTGCTCGCAGGATTATTGCCACCTACAGTACACTGATGAGTACAGTACCTGCTACGCTACTTGCACCGCTTTTCGAGCAACAGCAAGCGACTTGGCACATTTGGCCGTTACTAGAAACGGCTCGTTGGACAATGTGTCAGTGCACACCACCACCGCGAAGAACGCAATCATCAAAAGGTAAGGAGGGTATCATGAGACCTCTAATCTCTCAGCTCAAAAACACTGTAAGCAGGTTCCAGCAATTCATGTCCTCCTCTTCGCCTGCGATTCGCTTTGGACCGCCAGCGACTGTTCTCGTTCCCTGCTAGCAATCCCCATATGCACGGCGCATACCATGCAGCCTGGTCGGCCGCCGTTCTCGCTGCTCATCTTGTGCTCAATAGCTCTTGCAACCAGCACAGGGGGTAAGTCACTGCTTTTGGCGTGGCGAACGCTACTAATTTAGCATGAAGGACCATCTAGCAATGTCGACAGTGAAGCTCCTGATGCTCTCGTTTTATCTCTGGGTACAGACACTGCATCACGGGCGAGCATATCCCCATGCGCTACTGGCGTGTATCCAGCGAGCATCTTTAGTGCTAGTATACCCTCAGTCCAGACCCATGTTATAGTTCGCGTTCTATCCGCGGCTTCTGGCGAAAGCACAGCCACTCTACAGAGCGACGATCTTCTGCTCGGTGGATCCGCGTCAGCCTCTCGCGTGGCCGTGCGCTCAGCATCGACACTTCTGGCATACGCCACTGCAGGTACATCAGTAGGACCTACATGTATCCATTCTGGCGGCCATGGAGATGGTGAAGCAACGACACCATCCTCCCTCGACCTTGTCGTGTACAAGAAACTCATTGCTGCCAGCTCAGTGCCGACTGCATCGCCCGGCTTGTCAAACGTGGACTACGATCAGATATTCACTGCTGCCGTACAGCCAAGAAGCGTCGGTATGGAGCCGGCAATCCGTGCTCCAACATACCTGGACTCCTCCATGAACACGCTGGGGCCCGAGATCACAGAGCCGCCGAACGCTCTCGGAGTTCTGTATTCAGCACTACCGAGCGATGTCGCGTCGTCCATAGCTTCAGAGTTCAATATCGATACGACCTTGTTCCTCCCTATGGCGGATTCTTCCACAATAAGCCACTCAAGGTCAAGGACTACGTTTCCTTCGTCTACAACAGCATTCTCGATGACTTCAAGCAAGGCCACAAGCAGCTATGAATCTTCTACAATCTCAACTGCCACAAGCAGCCAGGATTCTTCTACAATCTCAACGGCCACAAGCAGCCATGCTTCTTCTACAATCTCAACGGCCACAAGCAGCCATGCTTCTTCTACAATCTCAACGGCCACAAGCAGCCATGCTTCTTCTACAATCTCAACGGCCACAAGCAGCCATGTTTCTTCCAAATCCTCAACGGCCACTCAATCCACTTTGACCTCGTCATTGTTTCCCAGCGCAACATCGACAGAAGCCCCGCCTGCAAGGAGCAGCAGCAGCACAGAACTAAGTCACGGATCTATAGCAGGCATCGCAACAGGCATAGCAGCCGGCGCAGTCTGTATCGTCCTCGCGGTTTGGCTTTTACTTCGTAGGAGGCGGCAAGGTAAGCCGCTTTTCGGCGCACTCTCCCGATCTAGTTCAGTCAGATCTTCACGTGTCTATCCGGAAATCGCATGGCTGTACGACCCCGAGCCCAAACCGCAAAGGCCATCTCGGCACCATCAACGAGGGGATTCTGAAATGATACTTTTGCCCACAACGTACAAGGGCGCAGCGGGTGTAGCTGGAGATAGTGTATCTCATGAAAGTTCAGAGTTGCGCTCAGCAGGTCAGGACAGCCCTCTCCTACCGCCTCGAATTTCTCATGCGCAGAGTGATTCGAGCGGCTCGCCTTTGCAAAGTGGCAGAGGTCGTTCGGCACGAAGCTCTGTACAGTCAGTCACCAGGATGGGAGCGATATACGAAGAGCCACCACATGCAAGTTAGCGGATGCATGCTTTCCAGTGATAGCGTTCAGAGCATGGGTTTGGGTGATTCTGTTTCATTTGGAGCGGTGTTTTCCTTCGGTCCGCTATTCGAAGATACCCGTAAGCAAAGCGTGATGCTGCCTGCTACAGTGGCTGTGTATATACAGCAAAAAAAGAGTCAAAAGTGCACACTGGTATAATCTGATGACCTCGGATCATCGCCTCCAAAGCCGGACATCACAGATGTTTCTCGTCATCAAACTCCTCTTCTCAAGCTCGCCGAGCCTGGTCGTGCTCAAATTCATCAATCTCTCATGCACCGAACCCCGTTTCTCTCAAGTTTCTCTCGCGTCACGCATACCACTAACCCATGCAAGAACGATACCACTCAGTAATCTCCATCATCATCCTCAACCGCCCCATCCTTGATCGCATCACCAACCGGGTCCGGGTTCAATTTCCTCAACGCCTGAATCGATCTTCTATGTTTCCACGGGTCGCAGACGTGACATTCATAATGAGCACTCTCACGCTCCTCTTGCGTCTCTGCCGCAGCCTCCTGCACACACTCGACGTGCTGCCACACGCGACAATGCTCCTGATCGCAGCGAATCCAATCCGGCTTGGAAGCGACATCGCCTTCACCACAGACGCAACGAATGGGACCGGTTTCGTCGTCGGGGTCGTCGACCACGTCTGGTTGTTCGTCTTCGGTGAAATTCTGCCAGTTGTGGATTTCGGGCAGGAAGTCTGTGATGCTTTCTTCGCGGGTTTCGCCGGTGCGGAGGTAGTGCGCTTTGTAGAGGAGTGCTTGGCGGTCGTGGAAGGATTCGACTGCTTCTTTGATGGATTTGGGGAGTCGGGAGCCCGTGACGGCGGCTGGCCAGCGCACGTTGATGTCGGAGAAGTTGGGAGCCTCTTTCTTGATGGCTACGACCTTTTTGGTCGTGCCGGAGGCCTTCTTGGCTGGCTCTTTCTTGATCGCACGGGCCTTCTTGGCCGAAGCCTTCTTCACAGGTGCCTTCTTGACACGACCTGCTTTCGCCTTCTTTGGCACCGGGCGAGCGACCCCCCTCGGTAGGGCGGTGGCTTGGTCGGCACCAGGGGCTTGGAGAAGCGCATTGTCGCTTCTCTTCGCCCGCTTCGCGGGACGGCCACCGTCTGGCTGCGAGGCAGGCTCAAGGTCGATGACCTGGTCATCGGTCTCGCTGTCGAGCTGCTCACTGCCCTCGTCGAGGATCTCTGAGGCGGAGCGCTTGGTGCCGTTCTTGCGAGGAGGGAGCTTGACTGGCACGGAGATCCCACGACCGCCGAGTGCGGCCACGCCCTCGATGGGACGATAACCTGGCGCTGGGCGCGAGAGAGTGCCGCGGGGAACTTGCACGTCACTGGTAGCCTCCTCGTCTGAGGCACTTGGCAAGGATGGGACGGGCGACAAGGATGGGACGGGCGATTCTTGATGGTCTCGTGGGAAGAGTGGTGGGTCGCCGGCCTTCCACTCTGTTGGTGGGTACTCGTCGAAGTCGGTGAGCGTCTCGCAGTTTTCTTTCGTTGGGAATGGTAGCAACGGATCCAGATGGCATTGCAATTCACGTGCACGGACCTCCTGAACGGAGAGCATCTGAGGTTGGGATTCAAAGACCAGCTCGGCATCTGCTGTAGCGGTTGGTACAAATTTCTTGACCGGGTCTGGAAGAGAAGCGAGAAAGTACAGGCGACGAGAGCGGTAGAAGTCCTGGTCATATCGCTCGTTGACTACGTCGCTGTCGCCTTCGAACTTGCGCACGGAGACTTGAGCAGCTTCCATACGGAGCTGACGTTCCTCGTCGCCAAGATATGAGATTGAGGAGTTCATGTTGAAATGCTGTTGTACAATTTGAAAGACTTGGTGATTGACGTTGCTGCTGTGGTGCGGTTTGAGAAATTTGGTGACTGCTGCTGCTGCTGTGGTGCGGTTTGAGAAATTTGGTGACTGCTGCTGCTGCTGCTGTGGGCGCGGATTGAGCACAAGGTCTGGTGATTGTTGTTGCTGCTGCTGTGGTGCGGTTTGAGAAATTCGGTGACTGATGCTGCTGCTGTGGGCGCGGATTGAACTCAAGGTCTGGTGATTGTTGTTGCTGCTGCTGGTGAGGGTGAACGTCTTATGATGCTGTTACTGTCACTTGGTGCCTGCCCAAGGTGAGACGAATGTTGCAGAACGTGAATTGAAAGTGGTGCTTCTGAAGGTTGGAGAGAAGTGGAAGAAACTGGTATGCAAGCTCGAATGAAAAGCAGAGAAAGGCTTCACTATTTGAAGCACCGCCACGCAATAGGGTCAACATGTCGCGACAATTGTGAAGAGCTCTGAAACGCATGTCGACAATAGTGAGGTGTTCGCAGTGATTGTTGATTAGGCCATTTCCAACTATGCCATTGTTGGAGGTGCTATTGTGCGAAAAATAGCTATTGTGGAAAAGTGAGGTCGACAGCTGGGCCCGTGCTCAATAGCTGCGAGCACACCATATACCGAATGCACAGAACAATGCATGGTGAAGCAGGAGAGGTGTCCATTGTGCGCTGTATGTAGGGTATACATCCTACTAGCCGGCCTGAGATGGTCACGCATATGGTCATTCTCGCAAACCGCAAGTGTAGTTGGTAGACAGCCGCCATCTCCTGTACTGACGTGCAGAATCTGCAACATCTTTTCATGGATTCATGAGAAGAGCTATCGCGCGCTGTAGCCACCAGATCGTACACCTCGCTCTCCTGCGCTTGACAGACGTCTGCATGTTGTTTTCATATTGTTCCCACGCTTTCTCCTCGAACAATGGCCGCAGGACGACATTCTTGAGCACAATCAGAACAGAACAGATTGTGCGTGGGCTTCTTGAACGGGTTGGCTGAAGGGCAGACTGCGTGACTGATCATCGATTAGGCACTGCTGTCACTCGTCAGTGTCCCGTTCACGAAGCACTTCACTTCTGGCAGGCTGCCATGAGCTCAGCGTGGTATGGAGGCCGAAGCTGGATAAATGCCACGACTTCGCTGTTCTTGACACTCGCTGATATGCGCCTGGTGTGATAGCAATATATGATCATCTGCTGGATATGGGTCTGAACATCGAGTGTGTACTCCTACCGTGAGGAAGAACAACAATGAAATTGAATGCCATAGAGCGGAAGTTTCTGTTTCCACATGGAACTGCCACGTGCTGCCATGTCTCTCAAACAGTCAAAGTCTGCTGGTGCCAGGGGAGGCTCGCTAAGCGCGCGCGAGGCGAGGCCAACAAGTGAACAAGTGCAGCAGTAAGTGGGCTGTTTGTTGCCTGTCGACATGGGCATTTGACCGTACATAGGGCTCGGAAAGGCGGTTTGCCAGTTTTGCCGCCTACTCTATCTAAGACAGTACGACTCCGCAGAACCTGAGACCTCATAGAACTACTTGAAAGTTGCATGCCTCGGCAATCGTCTCTCGCTCATCTGCCGTCGTCTTCTTGTGGTCTTGCGCAGGCGACAGGAGGAGGAGGAGGAGGAGAAGTACATGTACAATGTACATGCAGCCGTACTCCGTAGTTAATGAAGTCAAAGTCACCTCCCTCTTTCGGCTCTTCGTCGCCATCGCCATCGCTGACACGAAGTTACGAATGGCCTGATGAATGACGGTATATGGATGGTATTCCCTCTGCACTAGTTCGACTTCTAGTCTACCGCACAGATGTGCCGTTCACTGACTCCGCAATCTACCCCAGACCTCGTATGCACTCCACGATCAACGCGCTGTCATGCTCCGTGACTCCATGTGCTCCGGCAGTTCACCAACAATGATTCTTATGCTGGGCCCACGCTGTAGACCGTAAACTTGGGGGAAATGCCCCGTCCATCACAATGGACACGCGATAGCCGTCCAGTGAATGGACGCAGCGAGTCGAAGCGCATGGTATAAAACTAGAACTGCGTGAGTTTGATATGCCTGCAAAGACTCCACAGAGACCAGCATGGGCACGCATGGCCCCCCCAAGCAACCACGCCGCAAGGCTGGCCTACCGAACCCAGCCATCATTAAAGGGATGAACCCTCCCACGACGGTGATAATCTCCTTTTCACAAGCCAACCCAATTTGCTGGTTGAAGAGGCGTGTTGGCCCCCCTCCCCCCCACCGAGCACACGATGGAGATGAACACAAGCGCAAGAGCACGTTTCTCTCCCCTGCTGTGCTGCACAAACCACGATGGCCGACGACATTCCGCTGACGAACCTGAGGCTGCAGGAGCTCCATGAGTTGGAGCAAGAATTGCACGTCGACATTGTTCCCGGGACGGAGGTGATGAGAGATGTCGGCTCGCATCAATTCGTCAGAGGGGGCTCTCATGTGCTGGTGCCGCAGCCGTCAGAGGATCCTCACGATCCCTTGAATTGGAGCCAATTATGGAAGATGCTATGCATCACATCGACCACCATGGTCACTTTCACACAAGGCTTTGGACCTTTGGCGCTGGCGCCCATGTTTGGCGATTACATCAAGGAGTTCAATTCGGATCTACACGATGTGGTCAAGTTTACCGGAGTGTGTATCTTAGTCTTGGGGTTCAGCAACTTCATCTGGTGAGCAAGTGTTGTTTCTTCTTCTTCCTCTTCTTCTTCTTCCTCTTCTTCTTCTTTTCGTTGCCATCAGCGACACTCTAGCTGATTTTGCCATTTCCGATGCAGGGTCCCTATCAGCACGTCCTGCGGTCGACGGCCCGTCTTCATCCTTTCGCAGATTGTCTGTTTGGTCGCATCGATATGGCGAGCACGAGCAAATTCCTACAATTCCTTCATGGGCGCATGCATTCTCAACGGGATTGGAGCTGGCCCTGCCGAGACCATACAGCCTGCAGTCATTGCCGATATATTCTTCTTACACGACCGTGGCTTCTGGAACACACTATACTGGGTGGCTTATATGGGGAGCTTGATGGTTGGGCCAGTCAGTGCATGCCATCACACATTGATGCCGTGTCTTCTCTAATGTGCTGCAGATTGTCAGCGGGTCCATGGCCTTGCACCTCGGATGGCGAAGTTTCTGGTGGCTCAATGTTGGGCTCATCGGCCTCTCGCTCGTCATGGTCATCTGTCAGTGCTTCCACAGCATGCTTGATCAAGCTATCTCTCGCTAATTGCAAGCTCAGTCATGTTTCCTGAGACCAAATGGCATCGTCCTCACCCCGACGACATCGGAACTTCGTCAACCCTCCAAAGAGTTGACACCAAGGAATCGACCAGTGCTGACACTATTGAGGTATGCCTTGTCGGCAAACACATCATCTAACGTACCTACGTACTGACTTCCAGCTAGCGGCCGATGACCTCAAGAAGCAGAATGGTTCTCGCTGATGAATGGCAGGACTCTGAGAAGTATGGTGGCAACATCACGCGCGTCCAGAGCCATCACCCGATTCACTCCACCACGTCCGCGAACCGCGTTCCTTGGCTGGGAAAGGGAGCTCCCAGCCGACCGCAATGGGGCATCTACATGCCCACGCCCAACCCATGGAAAAGCATGTTCATTGACATCTGGGTTCCATGGAAGCTCTTCGCATTCCCCATCGTGGAGTTCGCTTCCTTCGTAGTGTCCTTCTCCTGCAGTTCGTTCTTAACCGTCAACCTCACGCAAGCGCAAGTCTTTGGGGCGCCGCCATACAACTTCAGTTCGCAATCGATTGGTTTTTTCAACTTCGCCATCTTGGGCGGCGCCATGATTGGCCTCTTCACCGCTGGACCACTATCGGACTGGGTGAGCTCTCGAGCAACGAAGAAGAATCGCGGCATACGTGAGCCTGAGATGCGATTACCCGCCATGAGTATGTACCACACACACACACAGACACAGCGTTTTTGTCTTCTTTCTCCCTTCTTCTCTCTTCCTCACAACAACAACCACAAACCCCCCAAAAACCTCACACGAACCTTCTTTTCCTTCTGCTTCCTCTCCTCCTTCTTCCTCTTCTCAACTAACACCCCCAACCCCCCACCAGTTCCCTACGTAATAATCATGATCCTCGGCAACTTCATCGTGGCATTCGGCTACGAAAACCACTGGCCATGGCAAATAATCGTCATAATCGGCTACGCCTGCGCCGGAATCCAAGTCACCGCCCTACCAGCCATGGTAACGACCTACGCGGTGGACAGCTACAAACCCGTGGCAGGATCGCTCATGGTATCCATCACAGTGAACAAAAATCTGTGGGGATATGGTTTTGCAGAATTCATCACCCCGTGGGTGGTCAAGAGTGGGTTCTTGCCGCCGATTATGACGAATATGAGCTTGGTGACGTTTTTTTGTGCGTTGGGTGTGCCGTTCTATTTCTGGGGGAAGAATTTTAGGAGGTGGTCGAGGAATTCGAAGGTGCATAAGTTGTAAGAAGAGATGGAGGAGAGAGAAAGAGGGAGAGGGGGGGAAAGAGGGAGAAAGGGAGGGAGGGAGAGGGGGAGAGAGAGAGAGAGGGGATGAAGGAGAAATAGACGAAAAAGAAGAGAAAAACAAGATCCACTGTACACATATATATATACAGAGCTTTGGTTTTAAAGAAGCTCATTACGATGCTACGCCTGTTTAAACCCCAAAAAGAGCAACGATACCTTACATTTCATTTAATCAGTCTCTGCTACCGCTACCATGGGCAGGCATCTTCGCTTATTCTCCTTGTTCTTGTTAGGACCTACTTTGGAGCACTTCGAGAAGCAGCAGATTGGAGCGACAAAGATGTGTGTTATTGTTATATCGACGTTCGAGTTGCCGAGAGTTATTACTAATTGAGCGCAATGATGGAAGCATGACGAGGGCAGGAGCTGGAAGCTTCACGCAACTACATGTACAGGTACCTTAATAAGGTACATGTAGGTAAGCTAATACGGGACGGGAGTGTCGAATGGACTCGAACATCGTCCCTCCATACGAGTTGCAGTATTCCTGCGTCACCGAAGAGACAATAGAGAGAGCGGGAGCAAAAGTACAAAGATCGCTCGCTTGATATCAGACATGGAACATGTCGGTGGTCATACTATAGTAGGATCATATGTATCGCTCGCCCGTGCTTGCTCCGGTGGCATGCACATCAATAGTGGTACAGACCCCCATCGTTCGCCTGAACGCCATGCCAATATCATCGCAAAGGTGAAATGCCCGTTCATAGGTCTTGGGGCGTAGGTAGCGTCATCATACTTGACTGCTCATCTCAAGCCATCCATAGCGTGGGTTCAGAAATTCCAGTCTTAGGTACTCGACGTTCACGGACCAAAAACGGCAACAGGCTCCTTGTTACCCTCGGCGTGAGACTCAGTAGCAAGCTCAGCGGTAGGGTCGACGACCTCAGTGACTACTGGCTCCTGCTTTGGTGCCGCAGGGAAGTCAGCATTGCTGACGACGGTCTGCGGTGTCACCTGGTCAGCAGTCGCCTGACTTGGTGTCGCCTTCTCCGCTGTGTCCTGGCTCTTCTCAACGGCAGCCTGCTTGGTCTGCGCGACAGTCTCTTGAGTCTTTGCACTGGCCTGACCCACTGCCTCTTGTGTCTTTGCGCTGGCCTGTCCCAATGCCTCTTGTGTCTTTACGCTGGCCTGACCAAATGCCTCTGATGCTTTTGCGCTGTACTCCTTGGTAGCGCTCTGGGTAGCCTGCCATGCCTTGCTGGCGTTCTCGGCTGCCAACGAGCGGACTTGTTCAGTTTGCTCAGAAACGATCTTCTGGGCATTTCCCAGCTGTTCATCGATGAGCTCTTGGTTGTTAATGTAGACGAGTGGCGCAAAGTAGATGACGGTGGTGAAGAAGAGGAACAGTCCCCAGCTAGGCATGACCTTAATCAACCAGTAGGACAAGAATGAGCTTGCAAAGGCCTAGAATAACGTCAGCGGGGGGTTCCAGTGTTTCCACCACAACGTCGGTTGACTTACAGCAACCGTTGCGTAGACATTCTCGGCGAAGACAACGCGCTGGAATTCGATGACAAAGAAGTTGGCTAGCTCCACAACATCTACGATGATGCTCTCGAGAGTCTCCTGTGGAACGACGTAGTACTTCTTGGGTCTCAGCTTGGTTGCCACACCTTGATTCAAAAGTGTCTTTCCAGCAATCTCAGCCGCTGCAGTGAGGCCCAGCACGATGTAGAGAGCCTTCAATAGATACTTGGCGACTGGTACGTATCGTACAACGAGGATGGATAGGACAATGGTCGCATAGCTGATGGCAGTCGCACGCGGGTTCTCCCAAGAGAGGAGGTTGTAGAAGAAGGAGTGGTAGTGTGTCAAGTTCTGGCCAGTAGCGGTCTGCGTGGATGGGGTCTGGCGCGATGCGGCAAGGTTGCCGAACTCGTTCTTGGTGGCAGTGGCCTCGTTGGCGGCCTTCTGGGCGACTGGGCCGTTGGCGAGATCCTGCACAACTTGCGAGTTTTTGATGTCGGTTGCGGTGGCTGCCGCGGTCTGCTGGGCACCTTTGAGCGACATCATGTTAGGCTGTGTCTGGATGTGGAATACCAGGCGAGGTGGGCAAGGTAGGGTGGATATGCTAATGACTGTGGGTGGTGGTGGTGTCAGCGGGTGTTGTTGGGTCTGCACGGCGCGAGAGTGGTTGTGAGGGCGGTGGGCTGGAGAAGGGAAGGGAAGCAAGAAGAAAGAACACAGCGTCGGCAGTAGTTGCGCTTGACGTGGCGTGTGTGTTTGTGCCTTCCCTTCCCAAGACGCGAATTCGACCTTACTGGGGCAAACAGAGGGAAGGCAGGAAGCGAGTAGCTAGTAGGTAAGGTAGGTAAGGTAGTTGCCAACGCACCTTACTGCTCACGGCGCTCTTGCCCTGCTCGGTGGCGGGTGCGGCTGCGGGTGCGCCATTGGCAGAACTACTGTTCGAGTCGCCGTATGGGTTCAGGTCCGGATATTGCTGTTGAGCACTAGTTTCCGCCATGGTGTGATGCTGGGCGAGAGCTCGGCGGTGGGTGAGGGCGACGGAGGGCGGACTGCTCGAGGCGGCGGGCGGGCGGACGGGCGGTGAGGTGATGATGAGGTTGGGAAACAAAGACGGAGCCGGAGTTGAGATGAGTTGAGTGTGTTATGTACTTTGCAGCTCTATGGCTGGGAGTTGGGATAAATAACCTGAAATCGTCCCTCTGTACATGTATTCTGGATGGCGTATGCACACTACTATTTACCTCTTTCGTCATGCGTGCTTCATCCCGTCACTCTCTCTCAACAATAATACCTGAATACCTGATGAACACCTCGCAACGCACCGCCGCGATGGCTGGGACTGGTACAGTACATGATCTCGGATCCTGCTTGTTCTTCTTCTTCAGCTTCTTCTGCTGCTGCCGGTGCTGCACCCTGCCTGTATCCCATCCGTCTCTACGTCACTAGAATACTCCCTCTGGAACTCCGACGCCCAAAGAGGCAAGCAGTCACACTACAGGTACGTGGTGACTACATTACATGAGGTGTACTACTTGCTACACTGTACGTACACCCTCGACCATTCTTCTAGAGCTCTCCGTGAGCAGCGCTCGTGCCAAGTGATTTAGAAAATTGCACGTGGGAGTCGGTTGAGCATGTGAAAAAGGGACTAAAAAAGTAGCGTCGAGAAACTAAAACTAGAGATCTCAGGGAAAAGGGTTGTACGAAATCTACATGTGAAGGTGCTTCCGAAGCTGCGGCAACTGGGCAACCTTGTCTAATGTCTCGCAAGGCCGCGACGAGAAGGAAGAACTTACAAGAAAGAGAGTCTCTGCGCATGGACCGGGTACTTCTAGTCTTTACTCTCAAGTCTCAACTTACATATTCCAGCCATAATACCGGTTTGCATTCAACTCTACAGTACTTTCTACTTACCGCTCCAGCCTCGTGGGGTCGCTGAAAGACTCTCCGGATGTCTCACGTCCCCTTCTCGTCCTACTCCCTCGTGTAACCACGTCTCTCTACCTCCTCAGCATCATGGAATCAACAACAACATCCGAGTACCGAGAATCCAAACGGAAAGCAGGTCGCGTACCGAATCCGCCGCCTACTAACTTTTACTTCTACTTCTACAGAAGAATATTATTCTAGTTCTACAACCGATGAAAGATAAGCTTTGCCGATACGTAAAAGCGGTATGAAAAAGTACCTATCTTAGGTACTTGTTATGATTTTATGTTGTCTGGAACTCATGTCTTGTTGAGAGTTAAAAAGGGCGGTCTGCTCTGTTACTTATGATAATGATGATAATGATGATACTAGTACTGTTTTACTGTTGCTACTAGGTGAGATCTAGGTTATACACGACTACTTCTTCTAGTATGGGGGCTGCGAGATTGTGTATACAGCAATGCCTATAGTATCATGCCTATTGGACGATGAATCGAAGAACAGAAAGAAATTCGTGCATTTAGAACTATTGCAAATAATCGCCGTTTGTCTCCTTGTGAATCACATCAAACATTGGCTTGGCACTGAACCACCCAGCTCGTGCTGTGCCGACTGTGCGGTATGTGTACCGCGCCTCCTCGTCGCCGATTTGAATTGGCTTCTCACCACGTGGGAAGGCAGCTGCCTCAGCCATGAGCTGGGATTGGCAGCACTTCTCTAGCGATACGAACCAGAAGATAGTCTAATAATGATGTATCAGTACAAGCTCCGCCTTTCTGGTATCAGCGATATATGGCAGCTTACCTCCTCAATGGTAGATCCGACAGTCAACAGACCATGATTTTGCAGGAGCGCAGCCTTCTTGTCACCCAAGCACTTTGCAATGTCCTTGCCTTCCTTCTCGGCCAGAACCACGCCGTTAAAGCTGTCGTACACAACATGGTCGTCGTGGAAAGCGCACGCGTCCTGAGTCAATGTATCAAGCTTGCGTCCCAGAGAGCACCATGTTCGGCCGTAAATGGAGTGGCTGTGTGCGGCACAATTGACATCAGGCCGCGCAGCGTGAATTGCAGAGTGAATCATGTAAGCCGCGGTGTTGAGAAGACGGCAGTCGCCCCCATCAATGACTTGGCCGGCGTGGTTGACCAAGATAAGATCAGACTTGGTCATCAGAGAGAAAGCGACGCCGAAAGGGTTCACCCAGAAGCTGTCCTGTTTGATACATCAGTCCTTCTGAATAAGACCACATATTGCGCCAACCGAGCCCATTCGTTCTACTCACGGGATCAACAGGGTCACGGAGAGTGATATGGCCAGCGACACCCTCGTCAAAGCCATATTTGCCGAAGATGCGGAACGCAGCTGCTAGACGTCCCTTCAGGTACTCGCGCTCCTTGTATTTGTCTTCGAACTGTGGAGGTCTAGGTATTAAGTGTAAGCTAGAAGTCGAAATGACCGCTCCATACACCTTGAATCCCACGCACCTGGGAAACGTGGTCATCTTGCCCTGTGCAATGTTCTTCTTCACGCCTGGCTCATGAGGAGCCTCGCCGTCGTTCACTGGTACGGTGTGGCCATCGCTGGCGACTGCGGAGGTGCCATTACTGTGATCTTCTGCATGAGGTGCCATGACGTGGTTTGCTATCGTAAGTGTTGGAGTAAGGTAGGCGGGAATTTCAAGACGGACTGGTTGTTGTTCTGGTGAGAAGAAAAGCAGCGCCACGTCAGCAGAGAAGTACAGTACATGTACATGGAGAGTGAGTGGCAACGCTCGGCAACAGCTGAATAGTGAAGCTGCTGCTGTATCGCGCTTTTCCCGAATCCCCGCCGCCTATCGTGCTGGAGAAGAGACCCTGCCCTGCCCCCTGCCCCGCATTATCACGGCCGTGGCCTTCTCCGCGTGTACGGTATTGCCCTAGTTCTAGTAGGCAGGGCAGGATAGCGACAACGTCAACATTCACTTGCATTTGGGGCTACTGCGAATACCAGACGCACTACTTTCAGAGGCTGGGCTGGACATACGGAGATTGCTCTGAACACGTTTATTCAGTAACAGATTTATGGAATGCACAAACGGTACAACGCAGCTTTTGTCTTGCGTGAACAGAGAGAATTGGCGCAGGGCATTGGTAGCAAAACATTCAAGTCTTATCTGTCTGTGATTGTACCTCTCGCGATCGAGCAACAAACCCTCTGTTCTTCTTTATTGACCTTAAATAGCAAAACAATGGCAAGTTGGAGGGAGAGAGACACTCTAAAGCTTCTGCAGGCCGCGAGCCGACTACTATGTAATGGTACCTTACCAAAGCATCGACAGGTCCGCGAGCGCGGGCAGAGTCCGCTTTATAGACTGCAATAGTCTTCCAACTTCCTCCGCACGTCGATCTTCTTTGCATTCTCTCCTCCACATTCATAGGCCACCCGGTGAACATCTTAGCTGTTCGCTGCAGACGAAGCCTCGACGGTGTGTTCCGCCGGGAGTCCTGAGGTAAGACGATTCTGCGAGGGCTCGGATGCGCACTCGAGCTCGGGCGAGAAAAGGACAGAGAGAAAGGTTCGGGCCACTTGCTCATCAGTGTCGTGATCATTGGCAGCATTGTGGTTATTATTATAACGATCGTCGTCCTCGTCGCTCTGTCCACCTTCAGAATCGTAAGCAGCATTACTACGGCCGTTCACGGAAACAGGACACCGATTGCAGCTATCGTTGCCGCCTATAACGAAGACGTTGTTATCTTCATCGTCATCGGAGGTATATGAATCTATAAGGTATGCAGTGTCTTGAAGCGATCTAGCTCCGCCTGCCGATCAGCTTCGCCCTGCTGCACCCTATGCGCATACTGCTTCTCCTCGGTCTGCCTTACTGCAATATCCTCTTTCTTCTCCTCACTCTCTGCCAGGTCCGCTGACCGGCAACTCTTTGTTAGCATCGTTATGAAGACTCGATTGAGAGAAGAAGGCTCTCGCAAAAAAGTTGATGTGCTGCAACTCTCCACATTCAGGCTGCTCGACCGAAAAACAACGCCATCATCCAGTCTTTCTAAGGGGGCGTGGCATACTGAGCCTCAATAGATGCCAAATCCTGTGCGCATTGCTCGGCGGAATCGTACCTCTGCCGCCAACAGCTTTCGATTACATGGCCAGCTAAGAGGTGATCTGTGCTTGGAAACTTGCCGTCCTTGTACAGCGTCTCTATCTCTACCTCGTCGGCGATGCTGTCCAGGTTTTCGTAAGGTTCATGCCCTGTCATGATCTGGTAGACGGCACATCCGACGGCGAAGAGATCGGAGTGGTGATCTGATGTTCCTGGGGTTCGCGGCAAATATGACTTTGTATTTTCGGCGCAGATACCCTGGTAGAATTTGCCATGCGCACGATATGTCCCTTGGAAATCACCTAATTGCAAGTCGTACTCGCTCGTGATGAAACAATTTCGAGGGCTGATATCGCAGTGGAAAACTCCTTTTGTATGAATGTACTCCACAGCTTCTGCCAACTGTCGTGACCACTTTAACTTGTCGCGAGGACCGTTGTTGCGTGTCTCCAGAGTGTCACGCAGTGTTCCATTGGCAGCCTTCTCGAGTCGTAGACCGGATTCGTCGAGCCCGTAGCATCGCAGTATCCGTGGATGGTGGCCTAGGAGATCGTAAATCCGGGCCTCGTGCTCGATGGTCTCGCGATCACCCGCAATATGCGGATATTTCAGCACCTGATTACCACCAATGTCTCCGACGAAGCTTGTGCTCCCCGTGGCGATGACCGTCTGCACTCCGGCGGGCATGTATTCCCATATCACCGTTGGCTCATCGTCTGCCATGTTTCGTTCATTTCCACAGTGACAAGAAGTTGTTGTGGGTAATCACAGGTCATAGAAGGATGTGGAAACTCGTCGGAGGCCGTGTAGGTCTCTCCCTTGGAATGGATATGGTCGACAGCTGCGTGCAGGAGGGTATATCAGCGGTGCACATTCGGTCCTTGGCCGTTGGCCGGGGAACACGACGGAGCGCCAAAGTGGCCAAGTGACACAAGGCGGTCCACCTCTCTTTGGCTTCTTCGTATAGTAGTAACTCTTTCTTCCTTTATCAGTCTGTCTATATAGCACTACAAACAGTTACTGTCGTAGCCGCATCCGTTGCATGTCGTCGCGATAAGTTAGTTACTCGTAAGTACGTAGCGAGTAACTCCCTGCACCTTTTAATAGTAAGAAAGAGCGCAGTATCTTCCTATAGCGGAGATAGGATAGCGCTAAGAAAATAGGGTTAGTCCGTAGGTCTAACGAGAGCTTAAATATTTCGCTATACTATAATCGAGAAGACGCTTACTACTTTAAGCTAGTAAGGTAAGGTAAGATCTATACTATAGGCGCTAGCTACTAGCGCAAAGAGACAGACCGAGAAGAGAAGAGACAGCCTACCGAGAAGAGAAGAGATAGCCTACTAAGAAGAGAATAGAAGAGACAGCCTACCGAGAAGAGAAGAGATAGACAGGCAGGCTAAGAAGAGATAGAGAAGAGAAGAGACAGAGAAGAGACAGCCTACCGAGAAGAGAAATCCGAGTTCTGCAGCTAGCGATATTATAAGATAGCACGTAGGCACGATAGGAGATAGCACGTGCCCGGTAGGTACGATAGGGGATAGTACGTACGTAGGCACGTACTAGGTTACTAAGCAGTAGTACTACTTAGTCGCTCCTCCGTATATACGTAGACATTATTAATCTTCTGACCTTATAATAGAATAGTAGCATCGGAAAAAACATCCGATACCTCTAACTAGCCTACTAAGTAGGCACTAGCTTCTAGTACTAGTCGA